>AFRD01000227.1:0-53520 GCA_000222875.2 Periglandula ipomoeae IasaF13
GTTCCCGGTCGCTCCCCTGTCTCTGCAGCACTGTTCTTGCCTGAATTCGTGCAGCGCGGGCGGGAGAGGCACCAACAGGCCCCAGTTCAGCGGCCAGCAGGGCCCGTGGTTGGATGCGGCGTTTAGAGTTCGCTGTTGAGTTGTTGTCTCGCTCGACGAAATGCTCGGTGTCGCCGACCCCACAAAGTGTGCTTTGGTGCGGCGAGCCAAGACTTTTACACTCCATCAACGTCCACGGATAGGATGCCAGACTGAGGCGTCGCGTCTGGCGATGCGCGCATCCGCTCGCTATTGACTGTGCCAAGCCGCTGATGGCGATGAAATCAAGTTCGGGCAGCCAGAGATGCTCGTCAGCGGCTTCGGCTCCTGGTAAAACACCGGTGGCCGATGTCAAGGGATCGCGCGATGTCCGTTATCATCAAGATGCTCAGGTCATGTCCATGTACATTGCGCTCTCTTGCAGTAAAACGAGGAAGGATAAGAAGACGAAGGACAAAGGTACATGTCCGCAGGAAGCCGTGCATGGCTGATTATCAATCTTAGCTCTCTTCAAATATCTCCTCTGATATATTTTGTACTGCCGCCGTATTTCTTTGTTTCTACGTGAATGCGTGTGGAAGCAGAGCATGGTTTTCGACGCAATGCCCATGATGAAGCGGGAGTATGACAGCAATGCAACAATAACGGTTCAATCCGTCTCTAGTGCCTTCCTACCTTCCTCTCTTGGGTGCATGTGTTCAACTAGGTATCTATATGTGATCTGGTGTATTCTACATGTAAATTTGCAGCGGGCGGGAGTGTCGGACTTTACAGTCTTTCAAGGTTCAATTCGATGCGATTCAACTCTTCTGTTTCTTTGCATGCTCCTCCTCCTCCCGACGCCCGTGGCCAATCCACCTTGTGGCTCTCCCAACTCTGGATATCGACTTCCATCCCAGTGGCCGGTGGGCCGCTCACAAACGCCTCAGCCTTGGCACCTGCATCCTAGGCCGGGGTTTCCCACTTTCTGCACTAAACCCAGTCATCAACGCTGGCCTGGTCTGGTTCGTTGGATCTTTTTGGAACGATTTCCTTAGACCAGATGACGAAAGTCCCTCCCCGTCGGGCCTTTCCATCTATCTACGGAAGTCTGTGCAGGCCACCGAACTCTCAACCTGCCTTATACCATCTGCGACCCAGACGACCTGGAACTTGACTGCGATTGTAAACTACCCGAATCTGGATATGCTTTGCCAGAGACTTGTTGCGCCTTGAAGTCTCGAGACAATCCAGCCCTCGAGCGCCTCCAGACTTCCAAGGAGCTGCCCATTCGGCCGTGCCTTTATGGATCCGAATTCCGCCGCATCCGCACAGCACCGCCGTGATATTAATCATGGCTCGACCGAAAGACAGAATGCCAGACCTCTAGCAGAGGAACTGCGCGAAGATGCTCCCATACCGTCCAACAGCTTCGCCTTCACACCGTCACAGCTCCACAAACTTCTGACTTTGCGAAGCCTCGAGGCACTCGATTTCTTCGGTGGTCTTGGTGGTCTTGCAGCTGGTCTACGAACCGATGTTGCCTCGGGCCTGAGCGCCGACGAGACAAACCTCGATGGTTCTGTCTCTTTCGACGAAACTGTAGCCTCCGCCCGAGAATCGCGTCCTGCCGCCTTGCAGAGCATTCCGCCAACATCAACGAATCACCTGCACCACGCTCTACGACTTGGAGATAGTTCTGCCACTCAGTTTGCCGATCGAAAACGAATATTTGGGGCCAATCGCCTACCTCGACGAAGACAGAAGTCATTTTTCAAGCTCATGTGGATCGCGTTCAACGACAAGTTGCTCATCCTTCTCACGATCTCAGCGTGCATATCACTCGCAATTGGCATCTACCAATCCGTAACGGCTGAGGAAGGGTATTCGAATATTGAGTGGGTAGACGGCGTAACCGTCGTCATTGCGATTGTCATCATCGTCTTGGCAAGTGCTGCCAACGATTGGCAGAAGAACCACAAGTTTGAGAAGCTGAATGAGAGGAAGAAGCACCGCGAAGTAACCGTTTTCAGATCCGGCAGGGCTCAACAAATTGACATCACCGAAGTTCTGGTCGGCGATGTTATGCATATTGAGGCAGGATAGGTTGTCGCTGTGGATGGTGTTCTGATACAGGCTTCTGGCCTTCACATCAACGAGTCATCTATCTCTGGAGAGTCTGGCTTGGTTCAAAAGACTGTGCCAGGCGATCACGATGCTTCTCACGCTGTTCTCGCAGACCCGTTTATTCTGAGTGGTACCACTGTAGCTCGAGGCGTTGGACGTTATCTCGTCCTCTCAGTTGGTGCCAATTCTACCTATGGTCGCACGCTGATGTCTTTGCGTGAAGATGTCGAGGAGACGCCTTTGCAAGCCAAGTTGGGCAGGCTTGGCAAGCAGCTGATCGTATTCGGCGCCATTGCTGGCACCATCTTCTTCATCATTCTGTTCATTCGTTTCTTGGTGCGCCTGAAATCAATGGCGAACAAAGGCCCGTCCAACAAAGCAGAGGCCTTCTTCCATATCCTCATCCTGTCCATCACCGTTGTCATCATCACAGTTCCAGAAGGGTTGGCGCTAAATGTTACCGTTGCTCTTGCTTTCGCCACCACGCGAATGCTTCGAGATAACAACTTGGTCCGGCTCATCCGTTCGTGTGAAGTTATGGGCAATGCTACCTATGTTTGTTCCGATAAGACGGGAACTCTCACTCAGAACAAAATGACTGTCGTCGCTGGCCGCATTGCTTTTTGACGCCGCCTTCGATGACATGGACACGCCTGCTGCCGAGGATGGACAACCAACTCCGAATTCGTCAACTGTGAGAACCGTCGATGGCTCATCCCAGCTAGTTGCAGCCATGTCTCATGAGGTTAAGGATCTTATTAAAGACAGCATTGCCTTGAATTCAACTGCATTCGAAAGTGACGACTCCAAATCCTCCGACTATTTTGGTTCTAGCACTGAAACTGCTTTGCTAAAGTTCAGCCGAGACCATTTAGGAATGGGATTTCTCGGGACTGAAAGAGCTAATACGCCTGTCGTCACTATGCTTCCCTTCGAATCGTCACGGAAATGGATGGCTGTCCTCATTCGACTTCCAAACGGAAAATATAGGCTATTGATCAAAGGCGCTGCTGAAGTTGTCTTTGAGTACTGCGCTTACATTGTAGAGGATCACACCTATCAACTTACGACGGCTCGTTTGTCAGACAATGATAGAGAGTTTCAGGAACACCATTCAGGAATATGCCAACAAGATGCTTCGCCCTGTCGCAATTGCATATAAAGATTTCGATGAATCGGAGGTCTTCGAAAACCCAGATGACGATCCAGCTTCCATCAATCTTGAGTGGCTGGCATCCGGTTTGATTTTCGTAGGGTTCTTCGGAATACGAGATCCATTGAGAGTTGAGGTCATCAACTCGGTCAAAAAGTGCCAAGAGGCTGGAGTATTTGTCCGTATGGTCACGGGTGATAATTTTCTTACCGCCAAGGCTGTCGCCAGCGAGTGTGGCATTTATTCAAGTGGTGGCATAGCCATGGATGGACCAACATTCCGCAAACTCACCCCCGAGCAGCTGGATGCTGTGATTCCTCGTCTCCAGGTTCTGGCTAGGTCCAGCCCGGAGGACAAATTGCTACTTGTCACTCATCTACGATCCATGAAAGAGACAGTGGCGGTCACGGGAGACGGCACAAATGATGCCCTGGCTCTGAAGGCAGCAGACGTCGGTTTCGCCATGGGTATTCAGGGCACCGAAGTTGCGAAAGAAGCAGCTTCCATCATTCTGCTTGATGACAACTTTGCTTCCATTGTCAAGTCCCTAAGCTGGGGCCGTACGATCAATGATGCTGTGAAAAAATTCTGTCAGGTGAGTCTGAAGGAAGCGAAGACTGGGGAGCAATTTGAGTGGACTCAGAGGCTAACAAACTGATTGTTGAAGTTTCAATTTACTATCAACATTACAGCCGGTATTCTCACCATCATTTCCGAACTCGTGGGTGACTCCATCTTTACAGTCGTTCAGTTGCTGTGGATTAATCTTATAATGGATATCTTCGCATCTCTTGGACTTGCTACTGACCACCCATCGCCGGACTTCCTCAAACGCAAACCAGAACCACGGAATGCCCCTATCATCAATATCACAATGTGGAAAATGATCCTCGGGCAAGCGTTGTACCAGTTGGCAGTCATTTTCGTCGTACATTATGCTGGTTGGGACATTTTCGACCCACATACTCCGACGGAGATTGAAAAGTTACAGACACTTGTATTTAACATATACGTCTGGATGCAGTTCTTCAACCAGCACAATTGCCGTCGTGTTGACAACAAGCTCGATATTTGGTACCAAGGGGTCCTGAGGAATCCTTGGTTCATTGGTGTTCAGATCCTTACTCTTGTTGGTCAATTCGTCATTATATTCAAAGGAGGCGAAGCTTTCGACACAGTTCCCTTAACAGGGGCACAATGGGGATGGAGCATGCTGTTCGGCGTCCTGACGATCCCTCTTGGCGCTTTGATTCGCCAGGTCCCCGATAGATACGTTGCCTCGTTCTTCCAGAAAGTTGGACACGTTCTTCGCTGGCTCACGCAGCCGTTCCGAAATTGGTGCTCCTGTTTTTCGATCCTGCACATTCGCAGCAAACAAAAAGCAAACGAAGGTTCGGAAGAGATGGCGACTGGATCAAGGTATGGCACGAGCGGTACTATCGCTGCCAAATCTTCAAAGCGCCGAGCAAGTCGTTCGACCCAGAGCGAGCACTCCACTCACCAGAGACACATTTCGGAGGCGTTGACGGAGGAGACTGGTGACAGTGGTGAAGAGAACGTGGACCTTTACGCGCTGATAGAGGCCGCTCGCTCGGGCCAGAATGTCGGCAGGCATAAATTGGAAATACATCCTCAAAAATTACTGGACGACCCTATTCTTCAGATACGGACTAATCTCGAAATACCACCGAGTCAATACCAGAACCTGATGAGATACATGGCAAAACCTCAGGAAGAAGAACAGCCTCGTCGGCGACGGAGACAACCAGCAAGACATGTATGGGTAGAGCCCACTCGACCGAGTGCGGTTGCCACTAGATCGCAAAGGCGTGGTGTGACATGGGAAAGCTTTTTAAGATCTAAGCGGAGGTGAAAAAGATCTCATCAATAGAGCGGCCGATCTGCGTTGGATAGATGCTGGCTACTTTGAGGCGATTGGAAGGCATATGCAGGGAGCATAAAATTCGAACTTCATCCCTCCCGTCACGACGACATGACATCCATATTGTGTTAAACATAGACATTTAATTCTTCATGCATATATACCTTTCTTCATCATACTATGAAAAAACTGCCTCTGCGACCATACCATGACATAGCTCCTAAGAGAAAGAGCCACTGCATCTTGCTGCAATACAGTTAAGAAGATGACATCTGCCCTTGAACGATGAGTTTAGACAGGTGACCACCACTTTCCATCAAATGCCTATATGCTCCTACCTCAACCTTACGGCCCTGATCTAAAACCACCACTGTAGCAATCTGCATCATCTCAACACTGTGAGTTGCAATGACGAGTGCCATGCCGTCTCCCAGCAAAATTGACGACTGCTGTAATGATGCAATGACTGCACGAACTTCTGAAGCACTCTCGACATCTAGCGCGCTTGTAGGCTCGTCCAATACAAGAAGTTTGGGCCGTCTCGCCAAGGCACGGGCAATATTAACCAGCTGAGCCTGCCCACCTGATAGTGCTTGTCCTCCGTCCCCAACAAGAGTGTCATATCCATTTGGAAGGGAACTGATAAACTCGTGGATACCTGTAGCCTTCGCCGCCTGTATGACTCTTTCCTCAACACTTGCGGGAGTCGCCAAGTGGACACCATAAGCTATGTTGTCCCGGATAGTGGATGGAAATAGAAATGGCTGCTGTGGTACATATGCCATCATTGACCGAACGTGTTGTAAATTGACACTGGAAAACGGAATGCCTCCATAACAGAGACTGCGCGAGTATCCTCCTCGATATGTATCGAATGAAGTGTCAGGTGTTACCAAGCCCAGGAGGAGCGACAGCATTGTGGTCTTGCCACTTCCAGATGAGCCGACGACTGCTATACACGAGCCAGGGGTGATGACATGAGATAGTCCCTTCAGAACTTTGATGGAGCCTTTCGTAGGGGTGAATTTAACATTGTGCATTCGAATTGGCAAAGGAGATTCTGGTTGGGCCGCGCAATTATCGCTTTTGGCGAGAGTCCTTGGTAGTTCGGCGTATTGAAGGAGCTCACTCGCCGCTGTTCGTGCTACTGTAAGCTGAGGAAGTCCGTTCAGAAGCTCAAAAGATGTCCCTATACTGAAAAGCAGGAGATTGATCACCTGGACAACGTTGTCGACACTGGGACTCCCTGTACCTTCAGATATGAGCGAGGTTCCGTAATAAAATACCAATGCAGTAAGAGGCAACGTTATGCATTGGTAAAAGCCGAAGAGCGGAGCAGTAAACAGTGCCCTTTTAAGTCCCGTGCGCCATGCCTTCTCTGCTGCAATGGCTTGTTTGTTCTGGAAATATGGTTCCAGGGCAAAGACGCGAATGAATGAAAAGTTGCCAAGTATCTCTTTAAGTACAGCACTTGACGTTGAAGCACGTTCGTTGCACTCATGTTCCCATTTTGAGCTGACCTTAATGTACATCCTTATGGCTAGGGCAAATAGAGGTAAAGGTGATAACGCAACCAAGACGAGCTTCCAACATATAGCCATTGCCCATATCACAGATATGGACATGATTGTAGCGACAACAATTGTGACTGGCAAAAACTTGCCCACAATGGTTCGCATGTCCTGGGCATTTCTGTCGAGACACTGACTGATCTGGCCTGGAGTCTCATTTGTTGCTTCGAACCACGACCTCGGCTGTTCTAGCACTTTCTCAAAGATGTCTTGACGCAGATGATCAACCCACTTTTGACTGACTTTTTCGAATAGAAAATGCCCGAGGCCAGTGCAGATACCGTCAGTGATAGCAATTCCAATGAGGCACAACGCCCACTTCAGTCCTTGCTCGACCTTGTCTGTCTTGGACCACATGGCGCGGAACAGTTGAGCCAGACAAAAGGAGAATGCGGGAGTAGCAGCTGCGGCCAATAGACAATTAATCACAACTAGAACGAAAAAAGCTCGCTCTTTGAAGCTCAGTGATGGCCAGAGCGTGGAAAGTATGTCTCGAATCGAGTCAAAGTCTCGCGTTGCCGGACCGCTCATGACATTATCACGTTTTGATTGCCAGTATTTCATGCGAAACTTTCCCTTCATGGAGCTGTCTTCCGAGAGGATTGAGTCGCACTCCACGGAACGTTGCATTTCGATGTCATCAATTCTTTCTGGAGCGATCTTTGCTGGTGAACGGTTACCTGTCATGTATACTTCAGGTAGTTCGAGGGTGTAGGTGGTCTCTGCTGTTCGAAAATGTTGATCTAGGTATGTTGAGAATTGCTGATGTTTTCTTTCCAAATCATCTGTTAATCGCCAACCGACGATGAGACTTCTGCGCGCATCTCTTGTGAGAGCTCTTGGGATGCTGGCCCGTCGATTCACTGATGCGGCAACTAGAGACGAACGCATTGTCCTCCGACAAGAATTTGACATGAAGCCATCATCTGGAGACGCTTTCAGATTTCCAGGAAGCGGGCACATCGTTTTTTGAGCCGATGTCAAGATAGATCGATGTAAGGGGCGAGCAGCTTCTGGATCATGAGGCGGCAACACTGTGGTTCGAAGTTCTTCCATAAGCCCTTGCTGAAAGATCGTGCCGTTTCTCATGATGAAGACGTAGTCGTCGTCTCGTATATTGAACATATCATGAGTCACGATGATTGTTGTTTTGTCTTTGCGCCAATGCCTGAGAGCGCTCATGACGCTGGTTTGAGTGATTGGGTCCAAGGCACTCGTTGGCTCATCGAGTATGAGTATCGCGGGATCATGCATCCAAGCTCTTGCGAGTGCAAGCCGTTGCCTCTGTCCACCACTGAGATTATGCTTGTCTGGGCCAATTACAGTGTCAATTCCATCATGTAGCTTCGATATAGTCGAACCCAGATGTGCGAAGTGACAAGCTTGTTGGACATCTGCTGTAGAGACATTGTCAGGGCCACCACGGCCGAGCGCGATGTTAGTAAAGAATGTATCTTGGATGATAGAGCTATTTTGATGCACCAAAGAAATGTGCCTGCGGAGACAATTTGGCTCTATTTGGTCCAGGGAATACCCATCGATGGAAACTTCCCCAGCAACAGGAGTGAGTAAGTTGGCCATAAGGCTACATACAGTACTCTTCCCTGAGCCGCTTTCTCCCACCAGGAAAGTCAAGCGCTTTGGTGGGACGCGCATGGTTATATCTCGAACTATCGCGTCATTCGGATTTGAAGAATAGGCAAAGTCGACCTGTGAACACTCTCTGTCAGCCAGACTTCTACACAGGACCTAAACGGACAGCTTACCCGGTTCAATTGGATATCACCAGCACATTCCTGGAGCAAAATGCCATTCTCGGGGCCGGACAGAGACTGAACCTTTTGTCGGCCGAGCCAGCTGCACAAGGAAATACGCCGCAGACTTTCCCTTTGCAAGTGTGAGCCAGTTACTGGCGAGAGACTCGACTCCCTGAAAAGCTGTGAGGACTGCATAGAAAGTTGTAACGATATTTCCGGGCAAGAGACCTTGCTGTACAAGAACGAGCCCATACCAGAATCCCAGCACAAAGATCGATATCGACCAGAATGCAACATATCCCATTTGTATCGAGTTGCAGCGGGCTTGCGCGAAGAAATGACGAGCAGCACGCCTCAAAGCCTGGCCGTACAGCCCTCGTTCACGATGAAAACCGGAAAACACTCGAACGAGGTCCAAGCCATTGAGAGCGGCGGCAGCTATCGTCGATGCCTTCTGCAGGTGTTGTTTCTGCGACAAGACTTGGGAATCTAGGTTGCGTGTGACAAAAGCTAAGATGATGAACGATACTGGTAGAGTAGACAATAGGACCAAAGTCAATTTCCACGAGTAGTAGAAAGCTATACCGAGCGACGCAAATGATGATATGATGTCACAAACAACAAGACCCGATATTTGCGATAGCGCCAACTGAAGGTCCCTGATCTGCCTATCCGACCTCAAAACATCAGTAAAGCGAACCTCAAGGATCAATTTCTGAACATACGTATGGATCCTGACGTGCAAGCCTTCAATGCCTTCGCTCAAATTGCTAAACCATTCGAGATTCTTTGAGAGAAGACTCGCAGTAACCTCTTTCCTCACTTCACTGTCTTGGTATTCACCAAAAAGAACCCAGAGACTGAGAAACATCGCATTTGCCATAAAGTTTCCGGCTCCAAGCCCAACGAGGACAGTACACCATTTTGAAACTTCTGTCAAGCCGGATTGCCCAGACCGTGATTCCTCACCCAGTTGAGAGACGACGTCGAAGACCCGACCCAACACAATTGAGAATATCGTTTTCAGAGCTGCAACTAAGGCAGTTGCAATAAGAGCAACCACTAGAACACCCGCATGTGTCTTCTTCGTGAACGAAAATAGGATCGTCCATGAGCAAGCTGCGCTATCCGTGTTGAACGCCGACGAATCTTGAACCGCTTCCGAGGCAGCGCTTTTGTCTGAAGTAGACGAATCTCTCTTTGAACTCATGTTAGCGGAATCCCGCAGGACAGACTGATATTCCTCAGCGAAAGCTTGGATCTCATGCCATCCTGTTGCTCCAAAGAAGAAAGCCGGAAAAGCGTCATGATCACGGTAGAAATACTGGAAGGCACAAAAAATGCCCGATAGTGCAGCATGACTTGCTGTGTAACTAGGTGAGGCTGATGTGAATGACGGTGCTTAGGATAATACTAGATCTCCATTGTGCGGAGTTGAAACTGATACTATTGTCCAGGGTTATCTTGATGCTCGTGCCACCGGACTAGCCAGTGAGAGGACCAGTAAACTACCAACATGAGGTCGAAGCGCTACAAAGCAAGCATGCAAGGACCGAGAAAGGCAGTCAAACCAACATCAAGTATCGTGCGCCATAGTATCTTAATCGCTCAGACCGAGCGCCATGAGACGAGACATGCAATGGCAAGCGTGGGAGAATCCGCCGGACACAAAGAGTTCAACTTCGAATCTTCTGGGGTCCGGATAGAGTGACGAGACACAGTGTCTGGAGACAGTGCATATCTAGGTAGTTACTGTTAGCCTGATGTCATAAACGGATGGGTCCAGTTGCTTCCAGCTCTCACTGCCCCTCCAGGTGGGCAAAATTTACAGTTTGACCCCACCAAAGGTTAGCAGAGAACTTAAGCCGGAATTTCTGTCGACGATCGATTGCAACAGCTTAACTGCTTCATTTCAACTACTGACCTTACAACCTAACGATTGAATCGTATTCACCCAAGTCGAATAATCACCAGAAATCATATTCAACATGGATCCCATGGAGAGCATGTCCATGTCCGGCGGGCAAGTCCCCAAGGACTTCAACGCGGAGGAAGCTGGAAACATGGAAGATGTGCGTTCTAGTCGCAAAACTATCTGCTTGTCAAGCCTTGAATGAAGTGGCTAACCTTTCAATTTGTCCCATAATAGATGGAAAAGCAGTTTGCCGTCAAAGGTTCACCTATCCTTTCGCCTCTGTGAGAAACAATTCGATCGCTAATCCCGTTCAACAGCGGTACAACATCTGCAGACATACTGGTCCATTCTTGAGAAGGTCAAGGGCTCGACTTTGCGACTCACAAAGTTAGACGACGAAATCTACGACCATCTCAAAGAAGCATTCCCCGAGTTCGACCCCGCAGCCACCATCGACGAAGACGAAATGAAAAGCAAGAATGGCAAGGAGCGCTGGAGGAAATTCATGATGACCTACGAGAAGAAGGTCGACGACTACAATTTCGGCACAATGCTGCGAACCAATGCCAAAGCGGAGTACGAGGAAAACACTACCATTTTCGGTATGAAGACATGTTCAGTATCTCGAAATGCCCTCTGTTGAGAAGGCTAACATAAGTCGCCCACACTGCAGTTCCACGAATGCAATTTTATGCAGTAGAAATTGCGAGGTAGAGAGATTCAAATATCTTGATGTCGAGTATGAGGTATTCGTTTACTGACACGACGCGAAATGCAGGAACAAGAACGGACTGAACGACTGGATTTACGAAAAGGCGCAAGCTGAAAAGGCATAAAGCCAAAAGACGATGAAATATGTTATCGAAAGAAATAAAGGAGAGCAAACAATATCTAGCCGAGACAACTGCGGGATATTGAGGTCTCAGCCTGTAGCCGGTCTTTGAGAGATTGACTGGCAGCTTTCCACATTAGCCATCTCTGTACTCATTGCGGGACTACGTGAATGAGTTCCGCATTGGAGAGCGGAGACGTGAAGATGTTCAGTGGTCTTGTCATGGTATATAGATACATCTGATGACACAAGCGATATGCCGAAGCGATGGCCCATATGCTTGCTTCGGTGTGCGTGTTGGGATCGCATACCGTGCGAAGGGAGTCTAGCGTCTAGAATACCAGACTTTTTACACAATCAACTGGTGGGCTACAACTTGCTTCCTCACAAAGTGCGGTCGTTTTGGTGATAGATCTACAAATTTTCTATCTTCGTCTAGGCTGCCCTACGTCGAAATAATGCCGCATGCCTGCTCGTGTCTCTACTGCCCAAATGCTCCGATATTATAAGTATATTCCAGGCTACGAGGCCAACTGCTCCCTTCCTAGCATGATATTATTGTCGAAGAGACTATCAAGATGTCAGTACAGTAACATGGCCGCAAATTAATGCCAATGGTTGATGACTTACAATGGCAAGCTTGCTCCTGGACCTGATGGTCTCGCCAAAAATCAGCAACACCCAAGGAATCACCGATAGAACCATAGCAATACCGCCAAGCATTCCACCTGCCCCTTTCAACCCCAAGTTGCCGAACAATGAATTGACGAGAAGCGGAAATACACCGCCGAGGACATTACGGCAGAAGTTCTGCGCGGCCAACGCTGAAGATGCATATATATGATACGAGTCGGCAAGATAGTTGAAAGTGGCAAGGTAGATAGAATAAATGCCCCAGATGGCAAAACCCAAACCAACGGCCTCAGCATAGCCACTCATGTAATCTGGGCATAGGAATCCTCCGAACAAGCCGGCAGGAAGCAGCAATGCAGTCACACAAGCAAAGTAGAGCCGTGCTTCAGGAGAGTCCGTTGGAAACCGTTTCCTCATAAACGCCCAGAATTTAGAATCCGAGTACTTGAAGTCATCCTCGTGGGTGCGCCACTGCGGGTGCTTCAGTAATTGTTGCTGAAGAATGCTAACGATTGTGGCAACGACGGCAGCTGCTATGATTGCCCCGTAGACTCGGCTGGATAGATCAAAGTTGTTTTGGTAGAGAAATGGAACGACAGAGAACGACAAGTAAAGAACAGCCCATGAGAAAGCTGCCCAAAGGGAGAAACAGAACACCACTGGCTCGGTGAATAACATGTAGAACGGACGGCGTACCGACGTGGCCATCATTTGAAACATAGGCGGTCGTTTTTCGTCCTCTTCGACAATCCATCTAATTCGTAGGTGCCTGCCCTGCTCTGCTGATTCACTTCTATAATCTGGCGGTAGGTCGTTCGCATCAGACGATAGACAAGTATTGCTGAAAGATGCTGACTGCGCGATAGTCGGCATCGACGAGCCTGGGAAGTACATTCCAAAGACGCCTTTTTCTTCCAATGCTTCGTACCATTGATTCAGTTTCTTCGCCTTCTTAGTTAATAAGACAGAAGCTCGACTCTCCTTGAACAAGAAGATCAAGGAGATGAGAAGCGCTCCATCCATGATAACTTGGTGCCAAAAAGTCCATTTCCAAGCCAAAGTAGTTTGTCCGAGTGTTTTCATAAAGGCCGAGCCGACCAGTGGTCCAGTTCCAGTTCCAGCGAGTACACCGCCACTGAATAAAGCCATGGGCGTGTTTCGTTCGCTCTTGTCCCAAAGATCGGCGATGACTCCGCCTACAACAGAGCTGAATACGGATGCGCCAACTCCAACAAAGAACCGTGCAACCAGAAGTCCAGCGATGTGAGTCACCACAGAAGAAACTGCCTGGAAGACGACGAAGAAGATGCCAGCGACGATGAATACCGGAAACCGTCCCCATATTTCGGAAATCGGGGCCAAAGCCATCGGTGCAAATGCGAAGCCTAGGCAAAACGTAGTGATGCCGACCAGCACGACTAGACGAATTGTGTCCAGATCATGAGCGATAGCTCCTGCTGGTGGTGAGTAGCAGCCTGCCGTGTATGCCGTGAAAAAATGTAGCAATGCATGAGAGTGCCAGTGACATATTCTTCCTCGCTGGGCTCCATTTCAGAGGAGAGATGTAAGGCTTCAGGTCTGGGCATGGTGGAAGAGTGATTCCTGTATCATATCCTGCCTGCTGAGGGCTTGGTATCCGTGGTAAATCTGTATCGAAAGACAGATAAAAGTACTTTATCGAACTGTCAACGTCAATGCGCGAGCTGAGAGAGTTGTTGTTTTTCTCGCCATCCACAGCTGACGTTGAGTTTTGTTGCGTGGCATTGGAAGAAGATGGCCTTGGCTTATCTTCTTCAGAAACATTGCAAAGCCCCTCCTCAGCAAGATTGCTGGAATCTATGATTGCAGCCATGGCAATTTTACCCCGAGCTGTCGGGCCAATGCAATGGCCACGAGGGTTGCGCAGATAAAGTGCGACTCGAGTCAACAACCAAGTCGCCAAGAGCACGCATCGACCATCCAAGTCCGGCCAGCAAAGCAAATCTCACCGTGGGCCAGACATCGAGACAAACCTGGCCTTCGCATCGGCCAGCGAGAGATGAGGAGTATGGATTTTATATCCGCGACTAAGAAAGGAGCAACATGCAAAGATGACTTACGCCCGCCGGGTTTGCACGGGAATAAGGCGACGGTCGTGAGGAGTTGCCCTTTTTGATGGTCCAGCCCCACGCTAAGGGCGCTATTGAAGTGCCGGGCTGAAGATGATACAAGAGGGAGGGTTTTCCAAGGATGCAATGGTGAAGCCAAGAATGGGGCTAAGCTTGACCCCCATCAACTTGCCCTAACTAAAAAAAATTTGTCGTTCCCAAGAGACGATCTCGGCTGGGCCCCAAAGATGACCCGCGTGAGTGGAAGATCTCGCCAAAAAAAGACGGTGTTGGTGAACCCGGAACATCGAGTAAAGACAAATGTACCGTTTCACAAGGATAGTAATTATGGCACACGGCCGTGAAATCCGTCTCTCAACAACTCAATGGGATTACAGATCAGGCAGAGACTAAGAGGGAGCAAAGAGGGACCAGGTGCGAACAATACTCGGTTCGCATTTCGGGGATATAGTCATCATTTACGGGAATAAGCACCGGGAACAAGCGGTTGGGGTAATTTCCCAACTCAAATCCTCTTCGTGGCTGTAAATGCCTGGGTTTCGATATAAAACCGAAGCGGGGCTTGCGAGCAGGGCCAATAGTCTTGAAGACAATTTCGTTTGATCCGTTTTGTTTGTTTTATTCCCTGACTCCTCCTGCAAGGGGTGGAAACGACCGGGCGCCAAGGCGAAGTAGACATCTCGGGGGCCAAAGGTTGGAAGGCAAATTGATGAGAGGCTGACTACCCCGAGCAAGCTCGAATACGATGATTCAAACTGATGTGGATGCAGAAATTTCCGAAAGATTCTGAGGAATTCGAGCTACTAAACCGAGACAAGACGGAGACTACGTGTCGTCACATCGTCACGTTCTATATATTTGTGTTCGCAACGATTTCAATTTCGACAATGTCCAATCTACGTAACGCTGGCTCATACTGACATTAGTAGACATTAGTAGACCATTCTACTCATGTCATTATCGACGAATGTGCTAGTACTGCGTCGAAATTTATGCCACCGCTCGCACTGACACCTTGGCAACGCAAACGTCGCCAATAGCACTTCATGAAGTCAAAGCCAGTGTCTCCGCTCCAACTTATAGCTCCATCTTGATTTCTAAGCCCCGATTTCTCAACCACGGCGTTAGTCTCACGTCCATCATTCATCTGCGTCAATCCTTGTCTCCCCATGCAATCCTGCTGGTGCGGAATTAGCATATTGTGTCCTTCTTTCCCAGTTCCGCATCAAGACCCCGCTCTCGGATTGCGGATGACCAGCAAGCTCACCAGGACCTGTCGTATTCTGAACGTGATTCAGCTGTGAGGATTCAAGCTCGAGAGCTTGTGAAGGGCTTGTAGATGGAGCGCTTGTGGCTGCGTTGTTGTTCGGCCCGCCACTTTGAGATTTGCCGCGTTTCTTAGCCGTTATAACACATATCGAGACAGCAAGTAGAAAGGCAAACACGGCCCCGCCTATAATTCCCAATACCGTCGTCCTGCTTACGGAACCATCATTCGCTTCGGGAGTATCAGCCGCAACTAGCGAAGTTGCCTTTGCACCAGCACTACTGCTCGACGTGAATGGCGGTGCAGGGACAACACTCTTCTCCCCATCACTTCCGATTGTAGTTGTGTCCATGGTGATGTAATCATTGGAGTCTCGAGCATCCTTGTGAAGGTCAGTGCTATGCCATCGGATTTCGAACGCGGGCACCGAGAGGAGATGGCTGCCAAACTGGGTCGTGGCATATCGTTGATCTTTGTCCGGTGCATTACATCTATAACCACTGTATAGCAGAACACGTCATCAGCATCCGGGCATACGACTGTTTGTCGCATCTCGAAAAAGATATCTGCATGGGGCGCTCACAATGGTATGCATCGTACGGCCGTCTCGCCTCTACGTATTGGCCACGCAACTTCGAAACCTACAAGTGTGCATTGAGGTTCATATCCCTCGAAGCACTTGCCGGGCGAATAGAAACCGCTGTTTTTCCACAAGTCCAATCCACCAAGAAGACGACAGCGTTCGAAATCGGATTCCAGGATTGGTGCTGTACAGAAGATCGCTTTGTCAGTCATTGGCATGTACTTCACCGCTTTGGTGCCACTTGAGAGCGTTTTAATGCTCATTATATTGACTGAATGCTGTCCTGAGCTTGAAATTGAACAGGGTCGTATCTCGAAGCAATTAGAAACTAGGAATGAAGAAATAGAGTGTTTTGGAGCAGAGAGCTTGCGTTAGTTCTATCAGCTAATCTTTCTGACATGCTGCCACGACTCATAACCAGACTGCTGGACTGCGGTTGTTTGCCTCGCTGTCATCATCCGTATGCTGAACTCTATCCGGTCTTGTGTGCAAGTACAGCCGAGGTACAGCATATTGATTCGGAACGAACACCTGTTCCTACCTATGTTGTCGGTGAGCAATCATGCTTAAACACCCAAAATGACAAGGTAACAGGGTCCATGCATGTGAGGCTTGAAAGGTCTAAAAATGACCAAGTGCAAGGACACAGACAGGTCCTTCATAAAGTCGCTTCACTTTCATGGCAGATTTGATCAATTTAGTCTAGTCAACGTCATCTGCACTCGTATCATTACCGGTAACTCTCGGTCCCAATTTCGCTTCAGCTTCCTTCAATGCCTCATCTTCATCGTGATGCTCGTAACTGGTATGCCCACCCTCTATACCTTCAACAGCCCGTTGTGTTGCACCTTCTTTCACCGTCCCGTCCTCATTGATATCGTCTTTCAAGTAAATCGTGAAAACAATAACTAGGTATGCCTCTCCAGTTTGTTTGTTCCGTAGGACATATCTAAGTTCGTGTGAGCGCCTGGAAAGCTAGGTTAAACAAAGGAAACATGAACACAACAAAATTCTACAGATAAAACGAAGGGAGGGCATTGTCACAGATGTCATGAACAACGTCTACAATGGAGGTCAAGTCCATAATGCGGGGAAAGCATAAAAACAAGCCAGCGACAAGCAAATATAAAGGAGCGGGGTCGATTTCCGTACCTTAAGCCTTGGCCATCCCAGTATTTCACAATCGGCAAATGAAACCCAGGTAGTTTCAAAGCCAGATTTGTGAAATCAATATAGGGATTGAAGAAATCAAGTCCGTAAGTCTTGCCATACTCGAAGACCCATTTCGTCTTACTATCGTCTCGCAAAGCCCACTTCATACGGGCTTTGCGGTCATCCGGCATTCCTACCGCCTGTCGGGCTTGGATGCCCTCGTCGTCACCGCCCTCCTCGAACCACAAACCACCCTTGTCCTCGTCACAGACACCATGACCTACGTGAACAGAGTTGAATGAACTCAAAGCAGGACCGTAGAGGTATGGTCGATCTGCATAGGCATCTCCGTCCAGACCAGGGTCGATCCACCACCTGACAATGCTCAGCGCAGTGTTGAACCCAGGCGGCAACTTATCACGAATAGGACGGTCGAAATCGTTGCCAAATTGAAGATCATGGCCACTGATTCCTTCGCTTGCCGCCTCAGTTTCGGCACCGTTACTCCCGGAACCCTCTGTACTGCCTGAAAGTTTGTCCTTCGAAGCCGCAGGCTTGTGCGGCTTGAACCGAAATGAAATGCTGTACTGGTCCTGATTGTACGCATGTGGTTCCGTCGAAAAATAAGGTGATGTGGACGGCGATCCCAAAGGAAGGCCGTTGTAATTTTGGATCCTCACATTCAATTCGATATCGGCGCCTTCGCCCTTTATGCTGGTTGGCTCGGATCTGTTCACAGGAACTTCGACATGTGTGTTCGCATCATAGCTGGGCCCAGCTGTAATTCGGAGCATGTACTTTTCCGCCATGTTGAGATTAGACCTCTGCTTTGCTCATTACCGAACAGAGGCAGACGGGGAGATAAGGCCTGTAATGAACGAAGTCGCGCGGTCCATTTTGTTGGGGAATACTGCAAAGTGGCACAACAATTCTTGGGACTTTTTTTTTCTCATGACGTCGACATAATTTCATGGTTGGTGGGGAATCAGGCTTCTGATGGGTGCAGCCTCAGCGTGTGCACTGCCTGGCCAGGGCGCCGCGCCGCTGGTGGTGACGTGCTGTGACAGTCAACCTGCAAGCACATGCAAACACCGACACGACGAGCCGAGCTCGTTTGTCACGAGTCTGATCTGAAGCAGCTGTGACTTATTTCAACGCTTACCAAAGAACAACATACCTCTTCGCAGAAGGCGCGCATGCTGGTTCGTAAAATCGCTGCTGAAGAAATGAAGGAAATTGGAGGGCATGATGCCGTGGGTGGCTGTACGCTTGTAAGGGAGCCGTGTCTTGAACCCGATGGATTCAGAGTCCAAAAGGCGTCTGGTCTGATCTGGCGTAAATCAGCGACCAGGGTACTCTTGCACTCCAAAACCTTTCATTTCATCCATCCATAGACTGACTAGATACAAGGTTAACGCACTCATTCATTCCATCTTTTGAATTCTTCAGACATATAGATATGTTCATTTAGTCACCATCGAGGCCACATCGTCATCCCGCCAGCGCGACGATCCTCAAGAAGAACTGCGCCTAGGGCCATCTACCGTCATTTGCCTGCCTAAATGCCCAAGCAGTTCACCACATGATGAAAGGGTTATTTGCGATTCGAAATATTATGTGACCTTTGCATCTGACTATCGAACTCACTAGAATTGTCACAAGAAAATACGAAGGCGTCAACATGATAGGCACATCAACGAGCGAACTGGTGATGATTCGCCTATTCATACTAACATTCCGCTACATGCCCGCTCTCTACATCGCTACCCTTACCTGGTCCTCACTGCTACAAACCAGATCAACATTCACCCAGTGGACTCAAGCAGTATCAGCGTGCTTACTCCTCGCCGAGTTCCTATTCTTCATCTTGATTTACGCTCCCCACAAGCAGAGACTCCGCCAAGCAGCTATTCATCCAAACTCACTATCGTTATCAGAAAGAAAAGCCCTATTCAAGAAATGTATTGCCAACACCTCTCACCCCGAGGATTACTTAAGGTGGTGGTTTCTCGGTGCCCGTATAGAAGACATCCGACAGGATAACCTGCGCGAATTCTATATCTGGGCGTTCTTTGACACAGACATGCAAGCTCAAAATCCTGAGGCGATTGACGAAGATGTATGGAGCGAACTGGAGGAGTACATTTCTTTAACTGAACAACGACTCGGGCATCCGATACGCAAGGGAAGAGGCCCCGCAAAGTGCCTTCGTCTCACATTCGACGACGTCCCCTCTGCATATCGATGCTTACTGTGGTATGTCGTGGTCTTCGTAGTGGATGTTGCCACTCATGTCGTGCTGACATGGCATGGATTTCGCTACTACGCCCGGTCACCACGAGTATCGCTAGCAACGTTCCCTCCCCGACCACAGGAACTATTCGCCAAACATCGTTCACCCGAATCAGAGCTCGGATACTGGTTCCGACCTCATACTTGCCGAAACAAACGCCCAATCGTCTTTTGGCATGGCATTGGAGTTGGACTGTGGACGTATGTGTGGTTTCTCATCGAGCTGGGTACCACGTCCAGACAAGGCGACATGGGCTTGATCGTGCCAGAAATTCTTCCCGTATCCTTCAGATTAACTCACCCGCCACCGCCAAAGAACGAGCTTCTGAGAATGATAAATGGAATACTGAATCACCATCATGAATGGGAGACATTCATGCTCGTCTCACATTCTTACGGATCCGTTCCAACCACGCACATGTTACATTCGCGCGCACTTCAACATCGTATCGCGGCCGTCGCGCTCATCGACCCCGTCACAATCCTCCTCCACCTGCCCGACGTAGCTTACAATTTCACTCGGAGACCGCCCAGGAGGGCGATCGAATGGCAACTCTGGTACTTTGCCAGCAATGATCTTGGCGTTGCCCACAGTCTTGGCCGACACTTCTTCTGGCGCGACAACATTCTGTGGCGAGAAGACTTATTTTTAGAGCATTCATCGTCAGCAGCTGGAAGGCCCCGATCAGGCAGGCGAAAAGTAGCAGTGAGCCTATCGGGAAGGGATCTGATTGTTGACACCGCATCCGTTGCAAAATATCTGACGGCTCGGCCCCGAGTGTTCACTAGCGCCTGTCCTGTTTACGACTCTGAGGAACATGGTCAAGAATCAGCGGACGACGTCGATGTCCTGCTGTTCCCGGATCTCGATCATGCGCAAGTATTCGACTGGGAGTATGCGCGTAGTCGTGTCGTCCAGCTTGTTCATTCATACAGCTAATATTGGTATCGAAAGAGTAATAGAGATGTGAAGGATATACGGAGCAGAGGAAGGAGCCTTTCATACACACGTCCCGGAAATGTCAAAATCGGGCGATTTCTATATTAGTTACCTGCCGTGGTTTCATCGCCACCCCAGTCTGTAAGCGTGGCTCCTACTGGCCTTGACCCTCCGTGGATAACAACACATACCAAGTCGACATCCTGTTCATTTGAGACCTGATGTTCAGTCCATGCAGGCACAAATGCAAAATCACCAGGTCCAATGTCGTGCTTTCGAAGCTCCGCCTCGAAGCCCTCATTCACAATGAGGGTACCGTTCCCGGAGACTGTATAGATCATGGCATCTGCAAGATAGGCATTAGAAGTCCGAAAAAAAAAAAAAACAATCCCTTCGATGTGTCATTGTCATGTAAAGAGGCAGGTGCTGGGAACAAAATAATTATTCGCAACGTATGTGTAGCCTTGCCCGAACTGGTCCTTCGTATCCCTAATACATCGAAAGAGAAGACAAATGATGACTAAAGTAGCTGGGGGGTGGCATGTACAGACCTTGCTCGCTGTTATGCTGTACTGACGTCTTAGACTGGGGCCGAATAGTCATGACTGCTCATACAAAGTTCATCAAAACCATGCTCAAATAAACCAATGACTTAAAAATGAGTTCTTTAAGCCATTGAGGCATTGGCAATCAAATGAGATACACATAGTCCATAGACATAAAGCCACTCACCAGTTGAGCTCATTTTGTCACACTTGCCAACGATTGCAGGCTTCACGGTCACAGCTCCTTCTACGGCAGGAGGTGCCGACTCAATATCCTCGGCTTTAGTGACATGCGTCGTCGCGGGCATAATCATTGGTAAGATCTCCGAGATGAGAGGGAAGAAGGACGCCATGATTGGAGTGGTGTCCCAGTAGGGGACGCAGGACCGAACCGAAACTACCGGATTTTTGTTACGCAAAGCTCACTATGCTCCTGCCCACAAAGATCGACCTTGTGCGGCAATGACAAGGAGAATTAAGCTCCACGAAGAAACAAAAATCCCTGCGCCTAACCTCCTACTAGAAGGAGACGTTCAACACCACGCCAGGATCAAGCAATTCGGAGATCGTGGCTTTCCCGCGCTACCAGAATGGAGATCCCTGGGCTTCCAAGGAAACTCTGTTGTGTGGATCCCCAAACTCAGGAAGTGGAATTGAGGACCCCTGAGAGCAAGGTGGGAGTGGGAAAAAAAGAATTCAAGACAAGGTCGACCGGGGACAAATTGACGTAGCCAAGGTGCCGAGAGCTCTGATGTGAGCCGCAAAACAGACAAACGATCCTTTGGAGCGCCGCCAACGCGGCAGTGCAACGGAGCTTTCAGAGGAGCGAGGCCAGAACAGGAAGGCGGACTGTCAACACGGCACGTCGTAACAAGACTAAAGTCCACCACGGTTGCAATGAAGCCGGCCGGGACACATGAAAAATGCGACGCGAATATTTCTCTTGGCTAAATGGTGACGAAATTTGAAAAAGTCGACTACTGGTAGTAAGCAACAAGCCATTTTTGCACCGCCCACAGACATACATATGCCGCTGGGGTGGAGGGAGAGGAACTTTTTTTGGGTTGCAGTGATTTGCCTTGGCGGGCGAGACTAAGACGCATCGTGCAGTAGTAAGCCAACTTTGAGGCAGGCAGTTGGAGGCAAGAAATTGGAGATTTGGAGAAGCAGAAGTCTGGCTTGCTCCCTCGATGGCGCATTGCATTAGGCTATGCCGGTGCAATATGTGTAAGGCGGGAAATCGAGATGCTAGCATACCTAGGTATTATGCCACGGGAAGTCGATGAGTTCCAGAAGGCACAACAATACCAGGGTGAACCTAGTCCTTGCCGTTAGCAAAGTGTCAGGAGTCGATCCAGCAGCGCATCCATCACTTTCCTACCTAGGTAGCTCAGTAGGTGCATGGTATGAGAAGACTACCAGACACTGTTCTGCATGCAAGCAAGAATAATGGTATTATGGCGGACGAGCTTCTCTCCTTCTGATCCCTTGAACCCAACCATGATAGCCTCCAGTGCCAGTTGTCACTAGCTTCAAATTACCACCACGTAAATGTGTGGAGGTGAACGACAGTATGTGTTCAGGCTTTTCGCGCTTGCATGGACTATTGCAGGCTTAATCGCGCCGGACGCCATTAAGCGGCGTCATGTAAAAAGACTCTCGCGGCCGGGCTCTCGGTCCCGGCGCTATACCCCTTGGAAGCAGGTGTTTTCAAAGCTTGGCTGTTGGCTCCATCGGGCAATTCATACCTCTGAGCTCGGAGACAACATCTCAATCGAGGAACCTTACCAAATTGATCTGCGCGGTGCAGTTAACGGTGCGCCCCAAACATTGATGCAGAAAGGTGAAGCCATCAGACATGAATTGAAATTGGTTCCAAACTCGCATTTGGCTCCTCGTTAGTTCACCCCATTATAGCCGGACATCAAACGCCACCGAACAAATATTTGCCCGCAATGGCAATGAAGCTAGTTTACCAGGTGCGTCACGCCACGTCTTCGATCTCTGAAGGTTAATGTCGTCAATATTTGGTGGACGTGCAAACAAATTGCTTGCATACCTTTCGAATGGCACGACGTCCACTTACAGTCCAAAAGAACTGAGCAAACCGCCAATGGTCGTTGCATCTTCGACACTCAATGTGTTGCTTGATGACTCGAGAAGCTTAAGATCATGCACACTGATGTAGACCTAAGTAAGTAAAAGATCCGAATTGATGACTAGACTGGCATATTAGATCTGCCAATGGCTGCACCTCAGACGGGATCCAGGAAGCAATGCAACCATGCTTATGTCTGAAAGACCAGGTGCATAAGCCACTTTGCTGTTCAATGTAGCTTCAGAGACCTGGAAAATTTGGTGAACAGGTCCAGGCTGCGACGAACCATGCACTTTTTCGAAGTAGGCTAGCTACCAGGGTACTTTCGAAAGAAAGACTGACGCCGAAATGGTTTGCTAAATTACAACATTGAAATCTTGGCCCAATGACAGCTCTGTCAAACTTGCACGAGCTGGCTTTGCCGAGTTTCGCCGGGTCGTTGGATGACCTTCTGAGATGGTCTTTTACCACCAGTTATCGTACGTCGGCCAAGGGTGTGTTTTCCCTGTCCTTCGGACCCTTGGATGAGGGCCTGGGCCAATAGCAATTTCATCGGCAACCCTTGGGCTGAAAATAAGTCTAAGAGACAGTGTTTTTAGGGCTGATTCATGCCTCGGATGGTCGTAATGTGCGAATATCATTAACTTTGTGAATGCCTCAATAAGGGGGACTGGTGGGTCGGGCATCTCCGCCCGTCTGAACAGGCTGTAGTGATGGTACAAAAGTTGAGAGCAAGGTGCGGGATGTGGAGCACAGCTACTGAAGATCTCCGATTAATGGCCTGTGTTGACAGTAACGGAGGCTCACTTTCTGCTCGCTTCTTTATCATGGATGGGTTTTAGCGTGCAACGCAGACGTTTTTGAACGGTCTCGAGACCATGAAAGCGGTCTATCTCTTGAGGGATATAGAATGCGTCCTTTTACAGGTTGAGAAGGAGGCTTGGACGCAAGTCTCGTTCATGAACACCCATCGATGCATGCGAGGCTGTTGGCGTCATTTCAATGGCTTCCTGGCAGAAATGAAGCTAAAATCTGTGATGGATGGAAACTCATTTGCTGAAGAAGCTATAATGTGGCTCCTAGTTCTGCTAGGGCCCAAGGAACACGTGCGTGTAGACACAAAGGATCAAGGTAACAAATAGTATGATCCCACCTATGTGCGAATATCGTGGAGGTTTCTGTCTTGGCTGGCCGCTCATGAAAAGGACAGTGCCTCTGTTTTTCTAGGCTGGCGAGAGTGCTCCGTCGCGAATGCCTCTTTCTGTAGAAAGTATTCGTCAATGTCTTGTCAAACTAGCAGCATCGGTTGATGCGAGCACCTGTCAATTGTCAGACATGACCGCATGGCAGAGAATGCGCTTGAGCGCCGATGCTCCCATACCTGGTAGCCCGGCCCCATGAACTTTTGTAGTACATGTCATGTCTGCTGTCCATGTTGTTCTGTCCTGTCGAAATGATGCGTACGTAGAGTCTTCCCTACCCTACCTGCAAAACTGTGGAACCTGAATAGTGCATTTCTGAAATGTGTAGCCAAAATTGTGGTCTATGCCCCGATTGGTACTGGAAACTCGCTCGCGGATCAAACGGCCCCAACTAGCTCCAGTACATGTCAAAAAGCCCTGGCGCAAAACCTCGCGGACTGTTGTAAGCCACTGCACAGTGGTTCCTAAGCTAGCTCCTGACGACGATTCGGCTTGGTTCCAGGGCTTATTCGGTCTGTTGCAGATGCAGGGGGTCCCCATATTGGCCAGATGCCTAGTCAATAGACCCTCGGTGAAACTGCACCGTTCTGGGTTGCAGCAACAGCTAGTGAAAAGACTAGTCGGCCTAATAATAGCCAAAGCCCATGTGGGACAGTGCCTTCGAGTGGGCTGCCAATGAATGGCTGCCTGTGTTCGTGGTTTTCAGTCTGTATAATGAGCGTGTGATGTCAACGCCGCCCTTCTGCCAATTGGCTTCAACCAGCCCGGACACCCAAGGGCTTACCGAGGTAGATGGCTTGGAATCGACTGAGCCGGAGATGATGGATTGAGGAGAAGATCAAGAGGCTGTTCGATTGGCAGGGTCGTCCAGAGCCGTTCCGTTACCGCGTAACCCCAACTTATCCATTGTTGGAAAACGTGGAGATGCCGTTTCGGAGGAGACCCTAATTCTGTCGGAGGACTTGAGTCAAGCCGTGCAGCTGCTGCCCACGGCTCCGACACAGCTGGCAGCTGGCAGCGTCAAATCCGAGATCAAGTGGGTTTCGCAAAGGTCAACTGGTGAATAGCAAAAGAGCCCAGGCTGCATGTGTCTCGCGGGCAAAAGAAGAAATGTGGAATGCGGAGGGAACGTGGGATGGGCCTGGTACCTGCAAATGGCGGAAGGCTTGGGTGTAGTGCAATGTTACGTGTACCTACCCGCTGGCACCTGTCCGGTCTGGTCTGATGCTTCGTTCTTGCCACCGCGCCAGGCCAACATCCATCGAGTAATGCGCCCAGCATTCAATGGGTCCATCACTTTGACGTCGCCGTCACCTGGTACCGTAGTCGATAAACTTTTTCCCCCGGGATTTGCATACGCCCCTGATCACCGCTGGCTGTATCGACTGGTTTTATCGTAGTGAAATACGCGGACCGGAACATCGTCTCCTGTGGTCCGGATGCGAAGGCCGATTCGTTGTTCTTGCTGACATGGTCGAGATCGTCGGGTCGCAAGAAGCTGGGAACACTAACTGCCGCAAATCAGATCCATCCAGAGCGAACAATAGGCGAATCCAGTCTATCTGGCCTTTTGTCAGTCGCTGCTCCAAACCGACTTACTCGCCCCACCAAAGTCGCACGGGCCAATTCTCCATAGCAAGCGGTAGCCACGGCACCATCGCCACCATCTTTCGCCATCCGCCCACGATTGTGCCGCGCGCTGGGGGTAGCCAGGACCGACGACTTGTTGGTTTTCACACTCCCCCCATCCGGCCCGCTGTCGACTGAATAGAGCCTCGCAGTATTTTCGTGGGAAGTGCAATCGGGTCCTGGTATGTTGCAGAAATCGTACGCCACCTAAGCGGAGAGCCGGCACCAAGCTCAAATAGAGCAACGCCTGCAGATGTCCCTGCTACGACACATCAACGTCTTTCGAATTTTCTGACAACTGAGATCCACATCAATCGACCGCCATCAAGTTTATCCCCCTGCACCACTGTCGTTTTTGCTGACCTTCCGTTATAACTGCGGGTTCGGATCCTTCTGAGCTGTAGAAAGTTCCAAGCAGAGGTCAAGGTCAACTTTGAGCATACGTCTGCTCGCCTCGGCCACCAATATACCCCATCACCTTGTCACCTACTGTATCTCCACTCGACTGTTGACAAGACATGTGCCATGGCTGGGGTCACATCTTATAAAGGGAAACGTCCTGCGGAGCTGGATGAGGATTGCCGAATTGACTCGCCATTGTCGCCGTCTTCTTCAACCTCACCCTCTCCCGAGCCCTCATCTTCTGGCATCCACCGGGCCTCCAAACGTCAAGCATCCTCATCGATATCTTCACACAGTCTTGCAAACCGGCCTCGACAAGAACCCATTGATCTGTTGCCCATAGTGCCGACATTAGCTACGACATCTCCATCCAATTACGGACGTATCAACGCTGAAAACGAAACGAATTTGAGCCTAATTGAGGGTGTGCCAATGGAATTAGCTCGTCACAGGCAGCATAGCAAAGTGCCACAGCATGAAAGTCCTCAAGCCACAGCTTCGCATATGGCTATTGAAACACAAGGTATGTTGCTTGTCTTCTTTCCTCGGCAGCATGTTCTTAATCGTCAACACACTTCATCGAACATTCTTGACTTGATACTGCGCTTCGAGCCGTCATCGCAGCACACGGGGACTGGTCTTTGTTGTCGCAGTACTGTGTACTCATGATTTAGGTCCTGCTCTTGACATGTTTGCAATCTCTATCACAACATCTTCGTGCTCACTTACACGTTGAAATTTGTACAGCTAACACTGCTTGTCTTAGTCAAACATGTGACATGCCCAAACGAGAAAGCCATTGATCATGACCCAATTCACAAAACCCAATGGCACACCAACAGATGTCCATTACTCGACTTGCCAGCAGAACTCATTGACTCGATTTTGACGCACTTGTCTGCGACAGAGCTCCCTCCCGTGGCTGCAACTTGCCGCAAGCTGTACAAACAAGCTTCGTCTGACTTTCATTGGCTCCGCTGTGTCCAACGGAACGTGCCTGGCTTGGTATTGTCCAATCCTGGACCCTGCAAAACTTTTCGGGAACTTTACATCGCACATGACCCAATTTGGTTTCTGCCCAAGTACAAGATCTGGTTCTGTGACAGGGATCTGATGGGTAAGCTGATTATCGTACGGTTTGACCCACGGCGAGGTTGCATCGAAGGCTACCAATTATTGGCAGTGAGCAACAGAAACACTTTTGAGCATTGGCCAGCGGACAATCAGGTTATTATCCACAGGTTCGAGCCGCAGGTCAAGCTGCATTTGGACAAACCTGTCCTGCAGCTCAACATCCGAGACAGGCAGGAGAATGGACTTCATACCACAAGACCCGGCGCTAACCGCTTCGCTGCCGAAATGCCGATGACATTTGGAGATCGCACGGATCCCATGTTCAGCAATCTCCTTCTCACCCGGCCATTAGATCCCGAGGCTGCAGATGCGAAACTCGCTCTCGACTATCCTTATGACAATGTATGGAATCCGCCAACTATACCAGCACGCCACCACGTGTCTGGTGCAAGATCTGGCCAAGCTGTTGTAAACCTTTCGCAGGATGACACACCCCGGCTCAGGAGCGAGGTTTCCGATCAGACCTTCCGAATCCGGCAGTGGATGCAAATGCCTGGAACCCCATCGCCCCCTAGTGTCATGGGTGGGCAGACGGGCAGTTTTGCTGGTATGGTTCAAATCCTCAATGGATTAAACGATGTGAATGATGGCCATGCAATGCCTTTCGCGGGTGCTGGTGGTATCCATATTGGAGAGGAAGTCATCACGTACTCGACTTTGGATCCCGTCCTCTACACACCAACAGA
The DNA here is from genome assembly GCA_000222875.2 of Periglandula ipomoeae IasaF13. Taxonomy (NCBI): domain Eukaryota; kingdom Fungi; phylum Ascomycota; class Sordariomycetes; order Hypocreales; family Clavicipitaceae; genus Periglandula; species Periglandula ipomoeae. The sequence goes on from AFRD01000227.1 coordinate 27,927, forward strand.
AACCAAGCCGTGGCGGGGTATCTGGGTGGGGGATTATAGTGGGCATGGATGTGAATTCCTGCTCATCAACCAACCCGATGACCCTCCCGTGACAGATGCTGAGCTTGGGTTGACTCGGGAAGAGGAAGAGACGGAAGAAGCTTGGCAGGCACGCCGCCGGGAAGCTCACATGCATCGTGGCCGTCTTGAAGCCATCAAATTAACTGGCGATCCCAATGTCCCTCGCGGCGAGTATACTTTCGTGGCAGATGACCTTGGCCCAGAGGGCTATGTAGGAGTTGCTTCGGATCCTCCTTTCGCAGGAACTAGAGTCATCAAGAGCAAGGGACATATTGCTGGCACAGGGTTTGTGCGAGGTAAGTTCGACCTGACCTTGTTTCTTGAAAAGTCCCCTTCCCATGTCTCCATCCTGAGGACTGACAATGCTGACACTGGCGCTTTAATTAGACAAATATATCGAGAGTCAGTTGTTGCTCATTGGGCCCAACAGACTTGCCCAGTATTGGGTCGGATTCGGACACATCAGCTTCTTCGAAAGGGTCGAGATTGACCAGCTCATTGTATCGCCGTAGCTGCTTCCGACGTAGAAATTTTGATTGGGCATTTTGTAAAATAATGGGAATAGTGTTGGGATACTACGATCAATACATGATTCGGTTGGTCAGAACAGTGCTCAATATCCGAAGTCTGTTTTGTTGGCCGGGCTGGCAGCGAACTTGTGGGCATCTATGTTGCATAAAACGTCATGGCATCACTTTTGCCAAGATCGATGCTGCAAGAGCTGAATCAAAACGTGCGACCGTCTGGATTTTAATTTTTTTCCCTCCTATGGATTCTGGATACTGTGTCAATCAACCACGCAACTCGTTGGCATGCCTCCAAATCTGGTAGGCAAGCAATGCGACAAATCGACCCACCACGCGGTTTGCCCAATCGGCTGTCATAACGACATTAAGGTACCAGCTGACGAGGCACATTTGCCAGCGATGAGAGTTAAGAAACCGGCAGGAGGAAGAGTCTGACTTCAACTGGCTACGAGAGTGGTGATGCGCCCTTGCTGCCCATGTTGCACTAGTAGTGCAAGACAGATGGCAGATGCTGCCAGGTGCATCCGCCGTGCTCCAGTCTGGTCAGTTCGTACTCGGTACCTGGCCGCCCAGTCGAGGAGTGGTCAGCTGCGCCTGCCCTACACACTGACCAGTTGACACCAGCCGGCGAAAAGTGTCAACGCCAGCGCCTCCCCGCTGGCCAGCTGGCCAGCTGACCACACCCAAGGCGATCGCGCCTCTGGGTGACGTCGCTTAAGGCCAGGGACGGCAACCATCGGGCTGGCAGGCATGCGCGTTGCCTTCCCTTGCCCGCGTCAACAGCATCGTGACTACACCATCTAGCATCAGCATCACAGCACAATTGCAATTCTGCGGAAGCATGAAGCATATCTGATCTCAGCACATTTTATTCATTCGCACGCACCGACCAAAGGATTCGGCACCTGGCCGCCGTCCGCACACGTTCGCCCATTGGCGGAAGAGGGCGAGTTCCTTCACCATTTTTTCTTATCACTTCACCTCCAGCCAACTTTCCATCCCCAAACAAACATTCCAAAAGCAAGTCGACTAGTACGTTCGTCTCTGAGCACGAAGTATCTCGGCCTCGATCTTCGATACGCTACTCCTAACTCTCAAGCTCTACCGGAGTAATTTTCGGCGTCCTGGTTTCGGTATCAGTGACTACGGCTTTGCAGAGACGTTGACAACGAGCATGCTCTTCGGTCTGTATCTGCTTCATTGAAACTCATCAAGCACCTTCAAAACTTGAAACCATACCAATTGCTCTTCGCAAGGTCTTTTCAATTTCTTTATCGCGTTCATCGCCTCTAGATGCTTGCCTACCAGGCCACCGCAGGGTCAGACTTTGGCCGTTCATACCAAGAACCCACCGCCATCAACATCTAACGGTTTCCGCCATGAACTCTCGTCCCGCCTGCTCTGTCGTGCAACGGCTCCTGCGCCTACGCACGCCTCAGCAATTTTCGACTTCGGGGCTTTCGACAACAACCAAAGCTAAACGTTCCTTCACATCTACTCGTCCGAGAAACACGGGGAACGGCTCTAATAGGGGCCGGACGAATCCCCGGGTGTCGGCGGTACGGCATTCGGTCCGGCCCCGTTCTCAGTTCGCGGCTCTCCTTGCCGGGGCAGGCCTGCTTTCCTTTGCCCTCTCAATATATCCTGCTCCCCGCACAACGTTTGATGCTCATTACGCTACCTCATCCCCTGTCTCATCCTCTTCGTTCACTACACAGTCCGACCCGTCCCCGGTCGCTGCCGCCGACGGCCGGGATCCAAACCTGCCTCGGTTCCGCATCAATGAGATTCGGAAACACGGGGCTGACTCTGATAATCCGTGGGTCATACATGGCGACAAAGTATACGACATCACCGAATGGATACCAGCTCATCCTGGCGGCCAAGTCATACTCAGGGCGGCTGGAGGATCAATTGATCCATACTGGGACATTTTCACAATTCATAAAAACCAATACGTCTACGACATCTTATCGCAATATCTAATTGGCTATGTCGATCAACAAGACCTAGTGAATGGGAAGCCTGCCCAAGATCAGATTGAGGACCCTTTCCAGAATGAACCAGAACGGCACCCCTCCCTCATAACACGCACAGCAAAACCAAGAAATGCTGAAACCCCCGGCGAAACACTCAGTTCACATTTCATCACTCCCAATGAACTCTTCTATGTGCGCAACCACATGTGGGTGCCGAATATACAGGCAACCGAATCGGACAGTCATCACCTGACTATAGAACTGCTGGATGGTACAATCAAGGAGTATACTCTCCGGGACCTCAAGACCAAATTCCCCAGCCAGAAAGTCACCGCCGTGCTGCAATGTTCAGGGAATCGCCGAAGTCATATGAGCGAAGAGTCCGGGCGCAAAGCGAATGGTCTGCCATGGCAAGCTGGGGCTATTTCGAACGCGTCTTGGAAGGGTGTTCGCTTATCTGACGTACTGGCAGATGCAGGTTTCGACCTAGGTGAAGCCAGAAACGGTGACAGCGAAACCAAACATGTGCAATTCATGGGCCTGGAAGCTTATGGTGCATCAATACCGATCAAGAAAGCGATAGATCCTCTAGGTGATGTCTTGCTGGCTTACAGTATGAACGATAAGCCGCTGCCGCGTGACCACGGCTTTCCACTCCGCGCCATCGTCCCAGGATATGTGGCCGCTCGATCCGTCAAATGGCTAAATCACATCACGCTCAGCGATGAAGAAAGCACGAGTCAATGGCAACGCAAAGACTACAAGTGTTTCGGACCCAACCAGACAAAAGTCGACTGGGATGAAGCTCCTGCCATCCAAGAAATGCCCGTTCAAAGCGCCATCACGAGCCTCCAGCTCGGAAAGTGGACGAAGCGAAACGCAGAGCCTGACGTGCTCAAAAACCACGATGATACAACGACGTCGTCGCAAAGTCCACCAGAACAACAAATCACCATGAGCGGGTATGCATTCTCAGGAGGCGGACGATCAATCATTCGAGTCGACGTTTCGCTGGACGGAGGGAAGTCCTGGGACCAAGCATATCTTCTCCCCGACTGCGTGTCCAAGAACGGCGAGCCCTCACCCTGTCACGGCGCATGGGCTTGGAAACGATGGAGCTATAACGGACACATTTCGCTCGATACGTGGCAAGAAAAGCCCCGGGGAAAGTCTAGCGATTCAGAAGTCACAGTTAAACGCGCTGAAAGCGACGATGCGCGCAACAAACGCTGCACCACCGTCATGGTCAAAGCGACGGATGACGCATACAATACTCAGCCGGACACACACACAGCGACATGGAATCTTCGTGGAAATCTTGCATCAGCATGGCATCGAATCCAAGTGTGTACGGACTGTACCCGTGCTTCAGCGAGCAAGACGGACAAGTGATCGACTTCCACATCTTGTAGTTATTTTCATCAGTTAGGCATTTTGATAGCATCTTCTTTGTGCGTTAGGTTAACAGGCATGAGCCGTGTGTAATCATTTATTGGGACGGGTTGGTCAAGCACGGGCATGGACCAAGACCGGTTTGCAAAAGCTTATTTGTATTTAATGGGATTTAATTTCAGCTGCAACGAAGTTATTGTGCTTCCTACTTCTTCTGCTCTATGTCAAAGGGCCTGGCGTGGTTGGTAAATGACGGATGAAACTTGTGAGGCTGGTGGACGCGAAACTTAGTTATTGTAAAGTTCGCTGCAACGATGGGCTTAAGGACCCGTTGCATTTGCCAAGCAGGAAATGCCGTGTTGAGCATTGTCAGAACTAAGGGACGAATAAATGCACTGAAGCATGTTCAATGGAATCTTTGGCACATCCCACACAATATGATATAGACTTTAGTTCATTGTTCTTGCAATGGTAATAACATCTGTCTCTCCTCTCGACTGATCTCATAGTGATAGATATGAAATACACGCCCGATGCGCCAAGTCTAGGCAATCAGCCGGGTCTATTACAATACAGTTCACTGTCCCCCATATTATTCGTCGCTAGATTCACCGTCGGAGAAGTACTCGAATTCCCCTGGGGTCTGTGCCTCCTCGTCTCCCTCGCCGTCCTCATCGACAGCCGTGAGCACACCTGCTGCTGCTGCCGCTCCAGCACCAATTCCAAGATTTCCAACACCACCAGGGGTCTGGGGGTCACCCATCCCGAAAGGAGATCGTCCCTGGCTGCGCAGGAGCTGATCCATCATTTGGTTGCCGGTGGTCGATCGCGCAGGGTCCGCGAGACCCTCGAGAAGTGATCGTCCAGAGGCACCACCCCTGCCACCGGCGCCGCTTCTGCCTTGACCGGCGACGGGAGCTCGTTCAGTTGTCACCTTCTTCAACTTCTCCTCGAGAAGTGACTTGGGCTCGTTTGGCTGCGTGTCATCGAGCAGAAGTGGTCCGCCAGTAGGCTGAGTCTAGATTTAGCAACTTTGTTCAAGTGAGGTCGGCATGGCAGGAAATGGCTTACCTTTTTAACGGGCTTGTAACGGCCACCGGAGAAGCTGACGTATTTCAATTGGCCAGGCACGACTCGGGTCATGTTCTCGATATCGTAGCCAATCTTCTCCTTCTCTGGCTTCTTCTTGGTTTCAGCTGAGCTACTCTCCTTGTCGTCGTCCTTCTTCTTCTCCTCGTCCACGTCCATCTTGTCGCCTCCCTTAGGGGCGGCAGTATCGAGATCCATGCTTTCGCGTCGCTGAGCGCGCTCCTTCTTTTGCGCTCTACGTTTGGCTTGGGCAGTGGTTGACAGAACGGCGGTCGCGATCAAAGCCGGGCCTTCTTCAACCTTCACTTCCTGCTCTGGGGGATAATCGAACAAGCTCTGGCGAGTAGCGCAGTGGAACTTGATGTCAGGCATTTCCAGGTCATGGTCGAGTCCAATGATAGCAGTAGGAGAGAAACTCAACGACAGGAAATGCGTGAAAGGGAACCAGTACCAATATTGCGTGAAGACGGCCATGCCGACAATGCCTGCCATGTTGAGATTGCCGGTCTGGGTTTGCAGACCAATGGTGCAGTTGCGGCCACCTGCGTCGATGATTCCCAGCGCTAGGGCGGCACCAAACTTCGTCATAGCATCTTCATGACGGTCACCGACAACCTTCTTCAGAGTTTTGCGAATGGATGAAACCTTGGGGTTCATGACGTCGTTCTGCTGAACCATGATCATCGAGAGAGCAATCAAGGCGCCTTGCCTGACGAAGTCGGTCGGGTCTTTCATCATGGGCTCAAGGAGATCAATGGCCTCATCAAGGCCGGTCCCGGCACACGAAATACCGAGGGCCATCGCAGAGCCGTAGCGAACGTGAGGGTTATAGGATTCTGAGAGCAACTCAACCATACGTGGAACACTGCCCGGCTTACGGAACAAGATGAAGCCCAAGCTCATGACAGCGATTCGGCGAACATCATCATTCACATCACTGACTGCAGTATGCAACAACTTTCTGATCGCCTTGTTGCTGCCGGTTCCACAGTAAGCCAATGCGACAGTCATGATACCACCGTATCGCAGTGTAGGGTCAGGGTCATTGAGCAATCCCTCAATGAGCACATCAGCTCCTTCTTGTCGGCCAAACATGATCAATGCCATTCCCAAGGCAACTCCACGAACAATCTTCTCATGTGTAGTTTCATGAGCATAAGTAATCATGTCCTCCAGGGCTTTCACATTACCAGTGCCGAGCATGATGAGACCCATAGACAACCCAACAGCCTCGCCGTTGAGAGCGGAGTCCTGGAAGAGAATCTCCTTGAGTTTCTCGAAAATTTCGCTATCGCCGGTAGCCATTCCAGCAATTCCCAGTCCAAGAGCGCCTCCGCGCTGAACAACTTCTTCTTCAGCTTGGCTAAATTGACCCTTCAGGTAATCCAAGGCATCCGCACCGTGATTGGCATGAATCAAACCATATGCGTACAAAGCACCACCTTGGCTAAAGATGGAGCCGCTGCTCAGTCCACCCTGCCGAGGGAGGTATGGCTCGAGGAGCTTCCTTGACTGTGACAAATTGCCTCGATGAATAACCCCCAAGGCTGCAGTAGCGGTAAATTTGGACCAATTAACCGCCTTGCCCAGCCATTCAAGGTTATCACGGAAAAACTTGTCATTGGTCGTGCCTTGGTTCATGAACGCGTTGCAGAAGGTGACGGCCGTGTGGAAAATCGAATTGCGACCTTCGAGGCTGTCGCGGACCTTGTTCAGGATACTCAGATCGGTGTGGTTGTTGCGGTACAGAAACTCGAGATTGAGACGGATAGTCTTGGACCCGTCCAGGATGGAACGAATGTTTCGGTACACTTTGCTCTCGTTCTCGGAAAGGTCGTCTCCTGAGGATTCTTCCTGATTCTCCAGAAGAGGTTCGTTCTCGGAGGGCTGCTCTGACGTCTCGGCCTCCTTCTTGGGTTCTTTTGGAGCCGGTAGGGATGCTAGGACCTTGCTCAGAAATTCCTGTGTGCCATTGTCGTATAGATCGAATGCTATTTGGTACGCGTTGGTAATAGACGTGCGGTCGCCATTGACAATAAGAGTTCGAAGCATGTGGGACGCCTCATCGTCGGAATTCAGGTAGACCACACATCTTGCAATGGCAAAGTAGTCGGGGTTTGGAATGTCGTTAAGAAGGTCAAGAATGAGTCGTAAAATCTCCGTGCGGAAGCTACGTTCTTGGACAATGTCCATACATATGCCCAGGACGTATTCCATCAACTCTTCAGCTGGGCCTTGCTGGCCGTCCTGGGACTTGGACTTGGATGTCTTTTCGTCCTCGCTGGCCTGCTTGATAACTCGTCGCAACACCTCCAGATTTCGAGCTTCGACAGCGATACCAACCACCTGTCGGTAGCGACCCTGCTTCAAGCAGCTTGCGAAGAGGCGTTCGATGACGCGCTGCAAAGAGGCCTCAGTGGCCCTGTCAGGCAGCTCTGCAATTGAGCCAGAGCGGCCCTGCTTGACGACAGGCTGGAATGTAGCATCGAGGATAGTATTGTCGAGAGAGGCACGGGAGAGCAAAGACTTGGGAGGCAGTGTCGTGTGGGAGAAGGGCGTGGTGGGAGACATAACGGCGCTATCGGTTGCATTAGAGAAAGTTGTCGTGAGCTCGGGGAGTTCGTTCTTCTTTGCGTTTCGTGGTTTGGCATTCTTTGCAGCGGTCGTGGCGATATACTTGTCAACACATTTGGAAATGATAGTCTCTTCGAATTCGCCAGGAGCGTCTAGCTTGAACAGATCCCCAGCAGCTAGGGCGAAGACCATGCTATCATTGTACGCCTGTAGATGGTAGTAGACCTTGGCGAGTACAAGGGCGGCCAGTTGGCGCTCAGGAAACGAGTCATCCTCGTACAAAGCCTCTCTGGCGCAAGTATTAATACCGACTCTTCAATGCGCAATTAGGTTGACGCCCATCCGGGTGGCGACTTACATTTGGCTGAGGGAGTTGGCAACTTCGGTCCAAACAGTATCGATATCATCGTTCAGGGTTTGGAGAGCAAACACCTTGAGTTCGGGCTCTTCGTCAGCTAGAAAGGCCAGCACGCCGGTAGCTGATACAAGCCCAGGCATGATGAGGTTGTCGATGACGACTGAAGTCATTGAATGCTTCCAATCGTATCAGCCGGCAGGCTGAGCTGGGAGTGCAATGAATCGGCGAAGCGCAAAAGATGGAAGGAAATAAAGTACAATATAACCGCGTCACGAGATAGCGGGTAGAACGGCGGGTTGTAAGGGAATGATGCTAGCAGGGAAGAAGCTTGAGGAAGGGATTGTTGTGCTGCGCAGAGCAACGTAGCCAAAGGCAGAGAGCAGGCACGAGATGATCCACGTCAGGCACAGCTCTGCCTTGATGACGCACGAACCATTGTGCAGCTGCTTTTGACGCTTACCGAAGCGGCATGAAACGTAGGCGGCCAATTGAATGCGGCCAGCCCCTTAGTCAGGGATACCAAGGTGTGATCTCTCACGTGATGACGTGTTTCGTCAAGTCTTGACTATCTCTTGTAAGATATAGAAGAGTAGACGAGTAGACGCCGACGGCTTGACATTTACGGTGCCAATGTGTTTCTGATTGTGATGTCTCGCGTTGTGTTCTCTCCGTGCCTGGTTTCATTGCATGTCCGTTTCCTGAAGCTAGTACTCCCTACCTTGACCACCTGCCTGTCTAAACAGATAGTGGAGGATGTCTAAGCGGAGCAGAAAATGGGCACACGACAATTCAACTAGGAAACTGCCAAAATGCGACCAGACGAAGCACATGTTCCCGGGGACTGGCAAATCCGTCGCCAGGATGGATTAATATTTTTGACTTACTCAAGATTTATCGTGATCGTCATGCCCTGTTGTGTGATGTCCTTCCAACAGCCTCGAAAAGTTACAGAGCATCTCCAGGGTAGGCTGTTAGTGTGTGGGCTTGAAAGTGACCAACCGCCAAAGCAGACTGCAACTGGTACGTATTCGCAAAGGGAACAAGTCGCTTGGCAATCAAGACTAATACTTGGGAATGGGAACTTGGCTGCAGCTGCCACTCTTCATCCTATTGTGCCAGAAAAATAATATTTTTAATTATTTTGAAAGTGTGGTTGTAATTTGAATTAAATGCTGTCCCTGTTGGCTTGCGTTGCGTTGCGTTGCGTGTACCCAGCACCGCAGCCTGAAAAAAAAGTGTCACGGCTGGCGCATTCACATATTTGCCCGACTCCTCCCATCTGTCCTCAAACCATCCATCCCTGACTCCACCGCCAGACGACCTCATTGCCATTGCGGCTTCATCTGCCATCCACCATGCTCTTGCCAGAGTCGAAGTGAACGTTATAACTACTATTTCTTGTCTGCGCCAGGCAACGCGACAGCGCCGCCAGTGGCAGGACTGCGTCAAGCTCTGCTCTGAACTGCTCCCCGCGCTCGCGCTCACGCCATACAGGGTCATAGCGGGCAGCATCTTTTTTTGACCACGTCTCGCGACAGGTGACAATGTCCACTTGCGACCTCGACACGCCGAATCCGATCGCATCCCCATCGCGCTCGACGATCTATTAGTATCGATATATCCTCGCTGTCAATACTGTGTATTTCGGACACGATCTAGGAGACAGCTATTCAGACCTCTATCGCTAGCTGTTGCCTCTACCATATCCCCTTGTTGACCTTGTACGTGGGTCAACACGGCATCAAATCGACCGACGCTTTCAGAATTGTAAAACAGAATAAACATGGACCTTCGCTCAGTACTTAATACGTCAGATAATGGCGATCGCGGGCCTCCAAAGGCTCCGCCAACGCCGCAACAACAACATCAAACCAGACCATCCCAAAGTCCAGCACAGTACGCCTATCGCGATTATAGTCAACCGCCCTCACATCCATCTCCCGGCAAGCCAGTTGGCCAAGATTATCCTCGCCATGTTCAACAACAGCCACCGAACGCATACCCTCCCCCTTCACCATATCAGAACTCCGGCCCTCAATACGCAGCGCGTCAAGCGCAACCGCATCATTCCCATCATTCTGGATCGTTTCACGATGCGCGATCTCCTGGAGGCATGCCGGCACCGGCGCAGTCTCCATATCGTCCAGCTCAGACACCGACGAATGCCCCAGGAGGTGCTCCAGGATATCCATTCCCTCAAAGTCAAGGCGCTCCAGATATGTCAAGTTCTGTTCAACGACACCATTACCCCCCAGGGCCGTACGCGCAGCAACAACCCTCACAAGACGCATATCCGCATAGAGAGGCTGCGCATCCACCGGGTAACTATGCGCAACAGCATCAAGTCCCACAAACACCTCCCATAAGCACGGCTACCGGGCCGTCGCAGCAATATATACACCAGCGTTCTCAGTCCGCACAGTCGACGCCGACTCCAACGTCCGCGCACAGCCAGCAGCCATTTGGACCGACGCCGAGTCATGGAAGCCCAATCCAAGGGACACGCCCGAAACCTGAGTATAGGCACCCTTCGCAACCGCCAACACCACTTGGGCCACCTCAATCAACTGGACCTCGCCCGCAACCTGGACCGCCATCAAACTTCACACAACCACCGAGCCCATATCAACAACGGATGACGTCTGTGAGCAATGGCCAACAACCACAGTCACCGGCTCACTCGAACGCACCTCTTCGTCGGGTATCTGGACCTAACCATCAAGAATCACCAGTTGCAGACCCCCACCAGCGATCTAAGTCTCTACATTCCAGGGAGCATAGCTTGTCTGTCAGTCCACGAACTCGGGTTGCCTCAATCTCAAGCAACTCTGATCGCGTTATGGCATCTCCAGTAGAGAGCGACCGGAAGTCACTACCAGCCTCTCAAGGCCCCGCTGTAGATGCGGACAGAGCATCGACCCCGGCGAAGCGCAAGCTGGATGATCGCAACTTAAGTCCTAAAGAGCTAGAGCACAAAACCTCTCGACCACCACCGGGCGAAGTCAATGGAAGTAATGTCAACAACGCACAGCCTACATCCTCTCCCGTCGCACCACGAAGCAAACGCCTCCGTCGATCGCAACCGCCGATATGGGCCCAAAGTGCCGCTATCCTGGGCAACAAGATGCCTAGCCAAGCAAACTTTGTTCTTCAGAAGCGAGTACACTCACATATAAATGGAAAGAGTGACGGGGGACCTAAAGCTGATCGGCAAAGCCGGCATCCGTCACCCGAAGCAGCCAGGGCATCGACGTCCAACGCGTCCAAGTCTGCACCACCAGTTGAGACAGGACCTCAGGACATCTTAGGACCCTGGGAAGCCAGTATCACCGGAGTCAAACCCTACGAGGAAATGTCCAAGGCTGTCGCTGACTTCATCTTCATTCACGTCGTCAACAATCCCGACATCAAAGAAATCACTAGTCGTGGCATCCAATTTGAAATCGAGGCAAAGCTTGGAACCTTGATCGACAAGGACACCAATTACCGTGTGGATAGACTTCTGGATACAGAATGCGTCCTACATGACACTGGCCGCGTAGCCTTCAGAAGTAGCATGACAGAGGTGAGTTTTTTCATGCCTGTACCGCCAGAATTCTCTGGGCAATCCTGACTTTCCCTCATTGACTATCATACTGACATCTTTCAGGCACATCATAAAGCATTCAATGACTTCTTAAACGACGTGGTTATCAGAACTGATCCTCGAACCCCGAACGGGGCTGGTCGCATTCAAGTACACTACAAGCACAGGCGCGAAGTTGATCGGTACTTCGAACTCACCCCGGAGCTGCAGAATCGTCTCCCGGGTTGCGTGAGGTCCCGACTCGGGTCTCGTGTGAGGAATGTCAAAGCTCGTGTGACATATGATCAAAAGACTGGAGAAGTGCTCAACAAGATTGTCAAAGCAAGGGTAGCTGACATCGACTTACACTTCCCGTCAAACCCCATGGACTGTCGACTGAGCATCAATTTGGAGATGAACTGGGACGGTCCAGTGCAAGAGCTGGAGCAGCTCGGCCCGGCGCAGAATGACAAATCGTCAGACAGGCAAAAGGATCGTCTAAGCTACACACAAGGACACTATCAGGTCGACCTGACACAGGTGACTCTATCGAATTCAGCTCCTGGGGTAAGCTATCTTCCACCCATAACCACTGTACTATCACAGGCTAACTTTGAGACTTCAATCACACAGAAGACGGACAAAGAACACGAACTCGAGATCGAACTGGCGTCTCCAATCGTATTAGATCAAGGAACAAGAGCCATGAGCGGAGCGCCACACAGATATCAAGAACTCATTGAAGGGTTTCTGGGCAATGTGCGCGTGCTGGCACGGAAAGCCAGAGATTTCGGCTGAAAGACGTCAATTGGGTCTTCACAATCTGACCCAAACGCTCATTGCTTCAGCGTGACTGATCCTACAAATCGATGGGTCTCACAAAGCGAGACCACAATAGAAATCCTTTTCACTCACATTTCTCATTTCAATACCAACGGCAGCGATGCATTATTTTATATGTTCCAGGAGGGCCAGGCGGCACGCGGAGGACTTGTACTTAACAGAGGGAGCGGAACATGTGGTTGGAAAGTCTGTACTTGATATCGTGGATTAAAAGAAGCAAAGGATAGGGTTAGGATAGAAATCGGGATCAGGCATAGGCTGAGTTTCAGCCGGCGCACAAATTGCATTTTTCACTTGGTCATATTCTGGTTCTGTGTGTTTTCCATTTCCATACGTGAGGGAGGAGAAAGCAGTTGAAAGTGGGAAATTCAGTATCAGCAGCCTTATTGCGAAATTTTGGTCTCTTCCCAGATGACCTGATAGAACCATGGTACTTGAAATAACAGTCTAGCTACTAAAGGAGGGAGCAGATTAGACACAACAAGGGTGTCTAGCCCTATTCTGAAGACTGCAACATCTACCGAACGGCGGCTACCGCATCGTCTGATGCCCAGAAGCTAATGTCATCCGATGCGTCGAATACATATTGAGCCTTGAATTTCGAGATGACCCCCCCGGACATCTAAGACTCAGGAAGTCTGTCACACCCGCTTCTTGGTAATGGATGTGATTGACGTTGATGGGATGGAGGGAACAACAGGAGGTCGCCGATATGCTGCTGGGATTACGGCGGCGACAAGCCTCCCATTTCAGAGCCAAGCGTCACGCTGTCAATTAATACATTATAGATAGCAACTTCGAGGCTTTATCTTGGCGCCGGTAGTGCGCGATGAGGGTTCTGTTTGCGTTGTGTTGTGTCATTGACCGACAGGCTGTGACTGGTCTTTGCCAGCTTCCAGGCCATCGAAATCTTACATTCATATGTAGAATGTGGACTATGAATCAAGCTGTCGTAGAGGGTCCTTCTGTAATGGAAATGCTAGGTGACCTCGTCGTCGTCGGAGACTTTGTGACCGTTTGCGACCCGAGTCTGATCGCTCGTCTTGAAAAAAGCTGTGACAAGTTGATAGCAATAGCCAATAGCATTACTTCTGTGGCCCTGGCAGGATATTCTATTGTGAAAGCTGCCTAATTTTGACACTTTATCAGAAAATGGTCATGATCGAATGCTCGAAAAGTCGTTCTGGGCTGACCACATTCGGCGAACACCGTCCAGAAGAGCCAGAAGAGCCAGGAAAGCACCGCAAACTACTCATCAGGGAAATTGAATGTAGACCCAACATCGGACAAACCAATACAAGCGAGGATAACATACATTTGGAGATGGTTCCTACCCGAGTTGCGACTGTTGATGAGGTGCACAAGCTCGGTTCACCATTATTGGCATGCCAAGTGAGCAGCCCATGGCGTACTCAAAGTAGGGAAACGTCTAGGGGACGACTACTGAGATCTTGTTTCCGGAGGTCGCCGATGAATGGAAGCTTAACTCATTGAGTCTGGTTCTAACACCGGAGCCGCGATGTAATTACGAAACAGACTCAACACAGGCAATTGTCTGAGCGCCGAATGTCTCGGTGACGGACTTGTGTAGGCAGACACAGATTCGATTGTCTCAGCAAAAGCTTCGAGAACTGTTTCATTGAGCAGCACTAGTTGTGCAGAGCATCTCAGTATAGTCTGCGCACATGGTGACATCGCTTCAGGGCAATGTTTACTCGGCATGCATGTAAATTGCCGCGGCGAATTTGGTAGCGGAAAGGCACCAGACCAGACGGCAAGGAGTATCAAATAGCCGTTCATTGTATCCGAGCTTACGTAGCAACGCCGCTAAGAAGTCACCGTGCAGTGCTTTCTGAAACACATCCCGCGCTTCTCAACATGTATCCGGATCATAAGACAAGCTCAGCGCAATATTGCCTATCTCTACACCCGACAGACGCTGAGACTCCCTTAGTCAACGCGCCGTTATCTGCTCCATGCTTAGCTCAAACTTGCAATGACACCCCATTTGTGGACTTTGGACCCGCCGATATCTCTGATCCATCCGCGCCCTGCAAAGCAACGCTAGATTCTCCATATTTCGTGCTTGATTCCAGTTTTACGGTATCTGCTGTACTATTACATACACAATCCGCTATCTGGTGCGCTTTTATCTTTTTAGCAATGCATCTTCCGGGGCACCGGGCCAAATCTGACCATTTTCATTGGGTGTTTGGTCCAACTCAAATCTGTGTTTCTTGCCGCGCCACATACAGCAGACCTCCTTCCGAGGCTATTGCTATCGTGATCCGCTTGCCTGCTATCTTGGCTTTTCTTGTGATTAAATCAATTATATTCCCGACCTAACAGCAGGAATGACAAACGCCATCTAGATGCACAACCTTGTCCGTCGGAGATCGCCTGGAAGCGCTGAACGAGCTTGCTGGCAGAAGCGGTCATGTCCGACGATAGAATTATCGATTTTTGTCGTGTGCTTGTTTCGAGTTACGGATGCATGATACAGCGCCAGTGTTGGACGCTGGCAACAGTGGCAGTTCAGCCACCATAACCATAACCATGGCCCGACGGAGGATCAAACAGAGCCGGCCAACAGATTGAACAGGGTCGCATCCAGCCCCAGCGCTTGGCAACAGCTTTCCGACTTCCCCTCAAGCAGCAAATCAAGCTGCCATGAACCACCACGATCGGTGCCTTCCATATGGTTTACGATAATGATATTTTACTGCGACAGATGGCGAGCACCTTGCAGCATCTTGGCGTGGCCTTGAGCCCCCCCCCGCGGATTTCCTGCTGCTTCCCTATCTGAGGCTCCATCTCGAGCTCCACCACACTTTCACCAAGCGACCAGTCATCCCAGCCCAGATAATTCCAATCAAGAACGCCAATCCCAGTTCCCTTGGCCCTGAAGGTCTTGAAGGGCGCATCCAGAATTGGAACAGGCCGGCTCTCTCTCGACACCATGGCCCAAGGCTGAAAGCTACAAGCTCATCTATTGCCGTTGGCGGCCAACTCCGACTCAGTACCAAGTTATCAGATGCTGACGAGGATGTGGCACACTTCCCGCAATGTCAGCCACTACTGCCGGACTCTCGCCAAATCCAAGTCACAGTGGGGGTCTTGATCCGCTAAACGGCCATTGTAGGTAAGCCCTTGTCATCATTGTATGAACCGGGCGACACAATAAAAGGAACCGACCCTCCCGCTGTCGGGATGTGATTTTACTTTGGATCCAATATCAGATCATCTCCACGTTGATTGACATCAACTTATTCTCTGTTGGCTTGCCTCCAACGTCTCTTCTGTTTGCCGGTGGCATTCCTGATCCAAAGCCTCTGCGACAGCGTTACCTGTTATTCCCGTCGCATTTCACAGACCCAGGATCCGCACATCAAGGGTCATAGCGCATCAGCGCTCATATAGAAGGAAACTAAACTGACCCGACTATTCCAAAGCATCGTTGGTAGCTCACTTGATCTCCAATTTGAGCACAAACATTGGGTTGATTGAAAAGGAGTAACTTCACGGCCACGACGGAACGGTCACACAAACAAAGCAAGCGCCACATTTACTCCCGGCTTCAGCAGGTTTCCGGCCAACAACCGCCAGGATTCAGCAGGTTCGCCTGATAATAACCGCTTATCCTCAAAGTTCCCAACACATAATCCAAATCCTTCCAGCCAACTCGATCATAGAAAACCATCAGTGAGATCACATCTCCAAAATGGACGAGGACCACGGACCAGATACCATCATCCCGCAAAATGTGTCGACAAACAATGGCGTCGTTGCTCGGGCCAAAGGTCGCATTCGATCCGTGATCAAAACATTTACCACACGAGATGGCCTCATTGGCGACTACGACTATGCATTCCTATTCCGACCAAATCTTCCCTTCATGACCAAGAGTACATATCGCAGCCCATTCTTTGGCATCAACGACAAGATGCCCGTGTTCCTCGGTATGCTGCTTGGTCTGCAGCATGCTTTGGCTATGCTGGCAGGTGTAATTGCTCCGCCTCTGATTCTTAGCGGTACCGGTGGTGCGAACCTTGAACCGGCACAGCAGCAGTATCTTGTTTCTACGGCTCTGATTGTTTCTGGACTCCTTTCTAGCGTACAGATCAACAGATTCAGGATTCCAAAGACTTCGTAAGTCATCCCATTAGCAGATCATACCCGTCATTGGTATATCTTCAAGGTCCTTCTAGGGCTTTTTTAAATAGCCTGTCCGTTCTCATCAATACGAGTTCGTGGCGGGTGGACAGAGGCATAACTAACCCGGTTTTACCAGGTACTTTATCGGTCCAGGAGTGCTGTCTGTTGTCGGCATTTCCTTCAGCATCATCCCCATCGGACAGGGCGCCTTTAGACAAATGTACGCCAATGGGTTCTGTCCCTCCGATGCACGAGGCAATCCTCTTCCATGCCCGCAGGGATATGGTGCTTTGATCGGCACTTCATCCGTCTGCGCCCTTGTTGAGATTCTGATCTCATTTTTACCATCAAAGATTCTTCTCCGAATGTTTCCGCCCATCGTGACTGGGCCTACCGTCATGCTTATTGGTGTCCATCTCATCGAGAGTGGTTTCAAGGGCTGGATGGGTGGCAGTGGCCCATGTGCGAATCCAACGGGAGCGGGAGACCAGGCCAATTTCTTCGCCTTATGCCCAAATATCAATGCGCCTCACGCCCTGCCATGGGGCTCACCAGAGTACTTGGGTCTCGGTTTTGCAGCATTTATTACCATCATCTTGTGCGAACGATTCGGGTCTCCAATCATGAAGTCGACTTCCGTCGTATGGGGTCTGCTTGTCGGATGCATCATCGCCGCAGCTTGCGGGTATTTCAACCGAAGCGGAATCGACTCAGCTCCCGTTGTATCCTTCATCTGGGTGCACACCTTCCCTCTTACGATTTATGGGCCTCTGGTTCTGTCAATAATGGCAGTTTTTGTGATATGCGCTACCGAAGCCGTGGGTGATATCACGGCGACTTGTGATGTTTCCCACATCGAGCTCGAAGGGCGCATTTACGAATCCCGTATTCAGGGAGGACTTCTTACCGACGGTCTCAATGGCATCGTTGCGGCGCTGATGACTATGACTCCCATGAGCAGATATGCTCAGAACAATGGCGTTATTGCCCTCACACGATGTGCAAATCGTAAGGCTGGCCTTGCATGCTGCTTCTTCTTGGTCATCATGGGAATTTTTGCCAAGTTTGCAGCAGCGCTAGTGGCCATTCCATCCCCGGTTCTGGGAGGCATGACGACCTTCTTGTTCACGGCCGTCGCAGTATCCGGAATGGCCATCATCAACCGTGGAACCTCGTTCAATCGACGCACCCGATTTATCCTCACAGCTGGATTAGCCCTGGGCTATGGCGCAACACTGGTGCCCACATACTTCGACAAGATCTTTTCATACTCTGGCGACAATCACGCCTTGAAGGGTCTTCTCGATGCAATCGTCCTAGTTATGGAGACCGGATTTGCGGTAACAGCAGCGGTCTGCATGGCATTGAATCTGGTGCTGCCTGAGGAGATGGACGACGATATTGATGCGAGGGCCGTTGAGTTGACGAGGGTAGATACACCTTCGGGCAAGGAATCAGGAACCGATGAGAGGGAAGTCACTATTCCAGTGTCTTGAAAGCGTGGTATAAAGGGTCCCAACTGGATTTTGAAACACTTGTGGCTCGGGATCTACATTATGTGTTGGATCTCGCTGATGCGATAGTCATGAAGAGCGAAAGGGATTATTGGGATAATGAACGATTTGATGAACATGTGTATACGGGTAATCCTTTGTAGCAATGTGCATTTGTTGTTTCCATGATGTCTGAAAGGTGGACCAAAGATTCGAAGCTCCTTGACAAAGATTATATGGTGACGGATGTCATGCCGGTATCAAAATTCGACAGCGAAAATGACTTTTACTGTTTCTGTTGCTCATCCAAGGCCATGTAGACTTTACGCGAGCGACAGGAAAGATGTGCGCGATGACACCCCAGACACGGATTTTGCCTGAGCCAAACGCGCTATCGTAGGTTTGTGCATGCATTCTCGCCAGAGCCGATCACTAGCTGCGCTGCGCACAATGACTGACGTGTTGGTCACGAGTGTATGTTCTTATGAAATCGATGAGGAGGAAATATGCTTTGTAAAGAACGTGGCCGGACTCTAGGTTCGATGTGTTTTGGCAAGTTGCGTATTACCTGCGGTACGTACTCCGCATCTGCCCGGAGGACTTGGGCTGCACCTTGCCTCTTGGTAGCCATCCCTCGGACATGGACAAAACAATGCTTGCCCGCTGCACCCAAATCCTTCAGGGCAGGCACTGACAAATAGGTCCATATTTCTTGTCATGAAAAATGAAATTGATGTCATCATCGCATTTGTGCTCAGCTGGCCAGCCAGGTCAATATCCTCCGGAGTCTCGCCACCCGCCAGCGGAGCAACCATTGTCCGATGGATATCTTGCTGCAAGATGGTATTTTGACATGGCCCAGAGCAGAAAACGGCTTTTCGAGACCCTGAATTTCTGGAATTGCCACCTAGCAAAGCACCACAGGGGCCAGATCAGTATCCTACCGGATGGGAAGGTCCTAACCCATGAGCAGGGTCTCCACTTTAAAATGTCGCCCTGGGGGACTGCTGGCCACTCATCCGTCTGATCCGCCCCACGTCCGCATGATCACTCATATCCTCACACCACCAATGGCACGCCTCGGTCGCTCTGATCAAAACCTTAGCACGTAACAGACAGCAGACGGCGATGAGTGAAAAGAGGGGAATAGCGGCTGCTATGTCTTGACTCTGCCAGGGAGCGCACCAAGAGCGAGCTGTGATTTGTCTGCTGCGCCTAGCCGACCCTTTTGGGCATTTGACGGTGTATTCTGTGCTTGCTTTTAGCTCGTACACGCCACTCCGGATTCCGCGCCTTGCCTCTTTCCGCCTCTTGGTTCCTCCTGGGGCATTCTGGTAGCGCGATTTAGCATCCAAAACATGTGCGTGTGTGGCCTTTCGTCTGTTAGGGACGCCCTTGGGGCCTAGAGATTCCCAGGAAATGGGGCTCGATCTCCGGACCTTCCACCAGGCCCGAGGATGAGAAGCCATTTCCGCTCCGTTCAACCTTCAACTCACCACCGAAGATACCGTTGAAACGCCGTGACCAGGTCCGATAAGACTGATGGTCGCTGAAAACGGTAATGGTACGAACCCCTTCGTCTAAGGGTTATGAATACAGCCGCCAAATCGTCCTCAGCCGATGATTCTATTGCAACAACGCTCTCGACAACCACTTCGCCACCTTCTGCACCAACCTACAGCCGCCTCCCTTCAGAGAGTGCGGAGATTGCTGGCGGTGGCAGTATAACTGCTGCTGCGAGGAGTCGGCGCAAGAGCTCATCGGCTGGGTCTGCTTCTAAGAGTCGGAAATCGTTGGTTGGATCATCGTCAGCATCGTCCAAATCGACCCCGACGACCGAAGGATCACATTCAGAACCTGCTGCCCCGCGAATCGTCTACGGTCCAGGCAAAATCAGTCGCTTGCCAACAGAGCTCGGCCGTCTTCGCGTCTCCGCACCTCTTATCGTTTCTAGTCCTTCAAGGATTTCTCTGGCTCGCCGCATTCAGAGCCTGATTCCGAACCTCAACTCTCGAATACTCGATTCTGCAGTTGTCAACGTCCCTGCTCATGTTGTGGATGACGCTGTCTCTCGCATAGACGACCGAGACGTCGTTATTAGTGTTGGAGGCGCCTCCGCTGTTGGGTTGGCCAAAGCTATCGGGTGTCGCAAAGGCATTCACGTCTGCATACCTACCACGTACAGCGGCTCCGAAATGATGCCTCTCTTGCTTGACGCATGCCCTGCCCGACACAGCAGCATGAGTTTTACTGCCAGTGGCTCTAGCAGCAAATCAGAGAAACAGCATCGTCGACGTCGTGACCGGGAATCATCGAGCAGCCACAGCAGCCGCAAAGGGCCGCGCACCACTTCCTTTCGTGATCCGCGGGTGCTGCCCTCCGTCATCATCTACGATGAAGATCTTACTATGAGTGCGCCAAAACGATTTTCAGCACCTACAGACGAGATAGCTATGGCACGCTCGACTGAACTGCGGAAGGAAGACGAAACATCACAGTGGAGCCATCTCCATTTACCAGGAGTCTAAGGCATGGTGAAATAGTTTCTGGTCTCGACAACTTTCTATACTCTCGATCTCACACCGGCCACGACTCCGGTTATTCATCAAAGCCCATCCATATTATGCCTTCCGAGAGCCCATCAGTATTCGAGGATGGTCTCGACCTGAATTCACTTCGCGCTGTTTTTGGATCTGTCATCGAAGCGCAGTTTTGCTTCATTCGACTTCAACACCAAAATGGGAGGGATATACAGTGGCCAAAGTATACGATTTGCCACCCTCCATAAAGCAATCCGAGCCCCCTTCAGTGGAGTCGGGGACTCTCATTCCTGCCAGAATGTTCTGGTATCAAGCAATTTGACATCAAATTGCAGAGCAATAGGCTTTATTAGAAGCAGCTCCTGGAACCTGGCAATCTCTCCATAGGACGCAGCCCATGGCGCGACGTAACATGACCGACCTTGCCACGGAGGGCGAGGCACAGTTGGACTCTGGTCTGACTTATATCGTCGAAAGCCTGTGCGTCTATTTCGTCGCTGTGTACGCTTGTTGGGCAGGATGACTGCCACGATCGATACGTGCATATAGGCACGACCTGCATGCTACTATTTATGATTCAAGGAGTCTGCAGAGACAGTTTCAAGATGGTGGTCTCTGCCTGTTTTTTCTATCTCAAATGGCATTTTTGGCGGAGGAATTTCAAGTGTCCTCAGGCTTTTCTTTTGTCTTTTTTTCTTCTTTCAGTTGACGACCAAGGACCAGTCACAAGAAGCATGCATGGTTAAGCGTACAGGAGTATCGGATTGGAGAAGACCCCAAGGCAACAAACTTGTATCGTGTATTTCGGATGAAAAATAAAGTAAGGTACACCAGTATTAGTCTCGGCTTTCACCAGTGCTTATTGTCGGCATTCATCGAATTTGTTCTATTCTATATTCAAGTACTCTATGATACATGTGCAAATCATTGCAGTTTTCTACACTGGTGAACCTTTTTCTTCGTAACCTGTCGTTACGAAAGTCAGGGCATGCAGAAATATGAGATCTAATTACTTTTTTTACCCCCAATGATTGTTGGAAAATCATGCAATCGTGCTCAATCCAGTCCCTCAAAGCCCATGACTTCATGTGCACCCATCGGTCCCAGTTTGTTCTTTTGCATCTCCTTGCGTCTCTTCGCGCGTTGCTTCATCTCTTCAATGCCATCAGCATCACTGTCATCATCGTCGTCATCATCGTCATCATCACTATCATCTGCGGGTCGCTTCCGGCTGTCCTTTTCATCCTCTTCGTCATTCTCATCGTCGCTATCCTCACCGCCCTGAAGCTCCGACAATTCCTCCCAGACTTTGACTGTGCGGCCACCTGCCGTAATGAGCCTGTTTTGGCTGTCGAACCCAAGAGACACGACAGCTTCGATGTCGTCGTGTCGAAGATTCGTTGACCCGTCTACCTCCCTGCGGACCAGGTCGACGATGCGTAGACTGCCGTCACCCATGCCGCATACCACTTTTTTACCTAGTCCCATATCCTGTGGGACTGTGACCATCGCGTCGATGCTTTCGCCTCCGCCTTTGCCGCCATCAACGATGATTCGTTCCTGCTGATCATCCCACGATCCTTTATCCCAGATGGTCAGAACTCCGCTCCCGGAGCCTATGGCGATGACGCCGTTGTTGCGATTGCTCTTGGGACCCATTCCAGGCATGAAAGAGGCACTGAGTAGTTCGTCTTCCTGATCTTCACTGTGTACCAAGACCCCACGACGTACGTCCGTCACGGCAAGTGTCGTGCCACCAGTGCTGACCCATTGCTTGGAGAATCCGCTTGTGCTCTCGTCCGAAGCAGGAAGCTGGGTGATGGAGGATACATAGTCAGAATGGGGAAAATGAGTCTGCGCCGGTTTCTTCCCCGGAGCGCCATCCCGCAAGTCGACGATGTGAAGAGCCCCGGAATCAGTAGCCAGCAGGAGATTCTGAGGGTTGAGGACGTGAAGCAGGGTCGGCGCATCGGGAACGGTCGTGGTGCTCGGAATCGATACTTTCGAAATGACTTTTCCTGTGTTGGGATCGAAGTACTTTACTAAAGAGTCCGTTCCGGCCGAATACATGGCTGTAAAAAAATGTCATTGTTAGCCAAGATGCTTTACCTGAAATGATCTTGCCATTGAGACATACCTGTTCCGTCGTGACTGTAGGCTAAGCACCTGCAGCTCCCCTTGTGTCTTCTCGTCTTCCAAACCGTATTTACCATGCCCCGACCATCGCTCAAAACGCTATTGTCGGCATCGCCATCGTCGTCAGAGGAATTGCTCGCCGGAAGTCTGAAAGTCTCGACATGTCCACTTGAGAGGCCGACGGTGAGAAGTGGCTCGGTAGGATGAATGGCTGTCGTGAAAACGTCCGATTCGAGCGGTAAAGTGCACAGGTTTTCGAACATGGTTGCGGATTGGGGCTGCGGCGAGAAACAAGCTGCCTTCGAGGATCGTCGCGAGAAATGGCTACGAAGTGCGCTTCAGTAGATGCCGCAGAACCGAATTGAGTTGGAATTAGCCAATGCAGGCTTGTCGACACGTTTCTGGATCGACAGAATGCACTGTGCTACTGGGAAAGCGTCGTGATGGGACGAATTGGTTCGTCTGTCTCGAGAAGTTGAGCTTGACCTATTTTTTTGCTTTACCCGCTACAATTTTCTGGCTTGGAGCTCTGACGATGACGGACCTGCAGTCCACTTGAGATACAGTGCATATACTGTACAAGCCATGAAAACACACTGTGGAGCCGCCTGGCTCTGCCAGCTTCTAAGAGCTCCAGCACACATGCACTATGGGTAGTCCAGAGAGATTTCAATCGAGAGTATAGCTCGAAGTCCTCATTTGATTCAATAATGAGAAAAGAGCACTCGAATTATTGAATTCCGCCATTTTCAACGCATTGATACGTCGAAAGTTTGTATTATATATCTCCCAGAGACCTTCTCGAAGCCAGGCAGGGCTACGACGAACTGTCGAACTGTGCGAACGGGGCGAAGCACGACGCTGAATGCTGTGCGCAAAGGACCTTATAGAATGACTCAGTCAGGTTTAAAGCTAGCGATATGGCTTGCTCTACTTCATGCGGCTGTTGTGCTCGCTTCTGATAGGGCTCCTCTTCGGTGCATCATGTACCTTACAAGGTGAGTGAACACGAAGCGGCTGCTGAGGAGCTGGAGTCTGACAATAACAAAGCCAGCATACAGATGTTCCGTCAGAAGATGGCATGAAAAAGGATATAACACACGTCATTCTGGCATTCATGAGATCTGACGTGTTCAACTCCCAGGACCAAACACCAGAATTTCCCTTGTTCACCACAGTCAAGGAGACCCGGCAGCAATTCAACCCTGACACCAAGGTGATGGTAGCAATAGGCAGTTGGGGCAACTCGCAGGGCTTTGAAACAGCTTGCAAAGACGAGGCTTCTCGAAATCAGTGGTGCAACAATGTGAAAAAAAATGGTAGAAATCACAGGAGCTGATGGTGTGGATATCGATTGGGAATACCCAGGGTGAGCCACTTAAGCTACTTGACTCAGATGATGATATGCTAACATCTTGAACGCAGCGGCAACCGCGATGACTACATCCTCATCCCAAATAAGAAGCGAGAATGGGAGATAGAGGCCTTTGTGCTGCTGTTGAGAGATCTACGCAAAGCGCTTGGTAAAGACAAAGTGTTATCTATTGCTGTGCCTGGACTCGAACGAGATCTAATGGCCTTCACCAGAACTACAGTACCACGTATTGTTGAACAGGTTGACTTTATAAACGTCATGACCTATGATCTGCTGAACAGACGCGATAAGATAGTAAAGCACCACAGTGGTGTTGCCGCATCGCTGGCATCCGTTCAGGCTTACATCGGACGAGGAGCTCCCCCGGAAATGCTCAATCTTGGTCTCGCTTACTACGTCAAATGGGCTATGACGGAAGACTGCGACCCTTCTCGACTCCTCGAGTGTCCTACACAACTACTGGAAGACCCAGACAATGGCGCTGACTTGGGCAAAACAGCAGCCTTCAGTTGGCACGATGAAGTGCCCCATGAACTGAAGTCGTCGTTTGCCCGAGCCACGACGGAAGGAGAGTACTTTGAAGACGGAAGCTTCGGGTTTTGGGACGAAAAAGAAAAGAGATGGTGGACCTTTGACACAGAAAGGGTCATTGATCGCAAGTTCAACGATGTTGTTGTGACAGCGAAACTCGGTGGTGTTTTCGCTTGGGGCTTAGGCGAAGATGCGCCGCAGTTTTCTCACCTATCAGCCACTTTGAATAGCCTGAGAGAACTGAAAAACAGCAACAAGAGCAAGGACGAACTATAGATCGCTCGACATGCGAGCTGTTGCTGCAAGGACACTTTGGGAATGGCACGGCGTGTGCGTTTAACGGTATGCTACTTTACGGCAAGTGGAGAGTACTTGCGCAAAGTTGGTTGACAATGCAACCTTGTGCCTGAGATTAATAGAATCAGAAAGCACATCTACTCCAGTCACTTGAATGGTCCGGATTCCTTGCCGGCGGTTCACAGTACGCTGATCGTGGTAGATCTGCTTCGACTCCACTTGGCGTGCATGAAGACGCACGTGCATGGAAGAGGATGAAATAACTATCGGGAAGCTGTTTTGTTATTGTTGCTCGGTAGGTTGCATTTAGTTTTACCAAGGTGCTTGTCCGGTCGGAGAATGAGAGCTGATATTGGCAATATTCTGTCATAGGTAGCCGCGTGACTTTAGCTCGGTGAACGAGCCTGCTACACTGGCGCAAAGCAGCTTTGAACAAGAGAGAGGGTCTGGACTTTCGACAGCTCCTGACGAGAGTTATCCTATTGCTCTGCCAAATTTGAAAGCCACTGATTGAGATGTGCAAGCTCACCACGTGGGCTTCGTGAAAGAGCTGCGTTGTTAGCCGCGCCTCGAAGTCAATGTGTCGTACAAACAATAGTTCCCTGTCACTGCTCTGCAAGCGGCGCATGGGCTAGAAATTAGTTGTCAATGACATCGGGCCAAGAGCTCTACCAGGGCTT
>AFRD01000226.1:0-53596 GCA_000222875.2 Periglandula ipomoeae IasaF13
ACATGGCTTGCCAGAGAAGAAGCAGAAAGGCAGAGGGAGAAATTCCCTCATCTATCCATTGATGTAGCATCTTTACAAACCGGCGTCGATGTGAGGGTCCAGGAACCTGGCTGCTTCTATCTGGTAGCAAAGGAGGCTTTTCTTCGGCTTGAAATGCCTCGGCGAAAGATGGACAGCTGACTGGTATGATTTGGGCTCGATGAATGCGTCGGAGTGAGACTCGAAGGGTTTTTCTTGAGTGGTGGTCATAAATGTGCAGTCTTAAGTGACAGGAGAGGACTGTGTTTTCGTGACTCAAAAAAAAAAAAAAANAAAAAAAAAAAAAAAAAGAAAAAAAAGAAAAAGAAAAAGAAAAAAAGTTACGGTATACGATGGCGAGCGAAGCGTTCTGCGATGCTCTGCTACAAGGATTGTGGACGTTGATAACGAGCGCTTTGATTGTTGGTTGCGGCTGCGTTTGAAGGACAATAGCATTGGCAAATGGTTGGTGCAGCGCTGTAATGGGATTTTTCGCGCATAGCATCGTTTCCTCTTGCGACATGGGCAGAGAATTATTGAATCAGACTCTATTCGCTCTGCCAGTTTTACACCATTCGCTTTGCCTGTTTTCCTTTCTCCAGGTTGTCGGTCACAGCGCTGCACCGGGCCGAAAGAGCAAAGTAGCGTCTTACGCAAACTGATGCTAGTTTTCTAGGGCTGTTGTCTTGCAACCACGACCGTGAGCAAGTCGCAGCTCCACCGAACACAATTGCGCCATCCAAAGACCCCAACAACCAGGGGAAACCAAAGTGAGAAGCTGTGGTTCGCCACAGCTGGCGGATGACCCCAGATTTGGATCAATACCCCGGCCACTTGGGGTTGCAGCCAAAGCCACACCTCGAACCAGCTCTCAGCACTTGATGCGCCGACCCGTCGCCAAAGGTCGGCGACAGTGCACGAGAGGGGCCTTCTCAACTGCCTCAGCAGGTTGGGCTTGGGCGATCTCGCAACCACCCTCGACAATCCTCCAACCTTTCCTGGGCAAGTCGTGCCTGTCCAAGATCAGCGCACATGGACGATGGAACGTATGGATGGGCTGGCCCATCTCCAGACCAGCTTGGGAGGCGTTTATAAGGCGGCCGTCCAGACGCTCTTCGCGCAGGAATGGTGGCCTCTTGTTCTGTGGACGTCGGTGAGTCGATTTGCACCCCGCGCCAAAAAGACGAATCTCCTCCCTTTGCCTCGTGTTAACTCGGATGTTTTCCGCGATGAAGCTATTGCGACTACTTCCATTTACTGCTACCGTTTTTGCGGCGTGCAATGGGCACAATGAACTCTGCGGCAAGAAGTACTCCGATGTGACTTTTGTCGGTAGTCACGACAGCGTCTTTGTCGGACCTACGCCCACGCACAACCAGTACGTGTCGGTGACGGAGCAATTGAACCTCGGTGTGCGCTTCTTGCAGGCGCAAACGCACAACAAGGATGGCACGATAGAGATGTGCCACACGTATTGCTGGGAGCTGGATTCCGGTTCCCTCGCGAAGTACCTGCAGGAAATCGCCAATTGAATGAACAGCAATCCCAACGACGTCGTGACACTGCTGTTGACAAACGGCGACGCTATTCCCCTCCAGCAGTTCGATGCCGTCTTTCAGAGCACAGGACTAAAGCAGTATGCTTTTCATCCTAAGGGCAGGCTGGCTAAGAGCGATTGGTCAACTCTTCAGCAGATGATAGATGCGAAGACGAGGCTTGTCGTCTTCATGGGTACGGCCATCCCTTCTTGTTCCCTAAAATAATCTTGATATCCATCCTATGGAATCGCACATATCGTTTTGATCGTCGTATGGAGAGAATCTGACTGTTCCTGCAGATTATCATACAGATCAAAGCAAAGTAGACTACATCATTAACGAGTTCGATTACTTCTGGGAGACTCCGTATGGCATCACGGACAAGAACTTCCCCACATGCAGCGTGGACCGTCCGACGGGCGGTGATCCTCAAAGGCTAATGGGCATCATGAACCACATGCTGAATTTCAGGATCGGCGACATTGTGTTTCCCGATCAAGTGGACACCAAGACGACCAACTCGCTCAACTCCATCACCAGGCAGGTGAATCTGTGCGAGAGCCAGGGCAAGCCGCAGCCAAATGTCATTTTGGTAGGTTCTCATTTCCTGCCTGCGTCTCAACTCTCGAGACATGCTTGTTCTGAATGAATGCTAATATGTGAGACCGTAGCTGGATTATATCAATATTGGAGAGGCGCAGAAGGCACAGCTGACATTCAATGGGTTGGCTTGATGATTTGTTTTGACATGAGATGAGTTATGAGAGTCATGGCATCTACGGGCGCATGGTTATTGATTTTACATCTTCTTTCTTTGGTTTTCGTCGCACTTATCAGGGGGTGTTTTTCGCATAGGCCGCCGACTTTTGGACAAGTCAGAAGGCATTCGTTGTCGAACTTGATCGCCATTGTTACATTGGTCGTGTCGGAGTTGCACCTGGCAGCGTTCGTTGATTGCCGAAGAGCATGTTTGATATCTACTCGATAAGTTTCAATCGATCACAATCTGCCTTAAGTCGGCAGTTTCTGGCCTTGCAAACAAGCCTTCATTGACTTCGCCGTCATGAAAAGCCGAGCGGTGCATGAAAAGCGGATTCCCACAAGAGACAATGCTGTCCATCCAGCCAGCCAGACACGAGACGTGGAAACTCGCCCCAGATGCCCGCCATGGCCGCCATGCTTCCCCCCACCCCTGCCCTTGTGGCCGGGCCGCCACACTGTCACAAACAGTCAACACACCTCGAAATTAGCGCAGCGAATCACAGCCCAGCTATTTCAGCACCAAACAGACGGCAACCACGATTCTGCTTGTTTAGCTCCTGCCTGCATTTGTGCAGCTAGCAGCTGGCAGCTAGCATTCGGCGAATTGGCGTCACGCGCTCCATCACCAAGCGGGCGTAGAACAAAAACACGTTGCCTCACATTTGTTGACATGCGCCGTCTTGCTCACCACCAAGCGAGTGGATGCCCATCCATTAGCCTAAGCTACATAGTGTCGCGATCTCTGTAATAGTCCACGTCCATGTCGGCGTCATCTGCGTGCTGTGCGGCATCCCTCCCTGATTATCGAGGGGCCAAAGCTGCCTCTCTACATGCCAGCGTCCCGAGCGACCATCACACGAGCATGCCTTAGGTGTGCCCTGCGCACTGAAATGAACCATGATGTCCTCCGCCGCCGCATGAAGATCTGTGTCAAATTTTAATGTCGGGACTTGGCATCCTCGGGCTCGGGGCGGACGGTAGACAGGAAATTGGCTGCTCCAGTCAGCCACGAGGCGTCAAGGGGCTGTACATAGAGTTTCCTTTCTTTTCTTTCCCCAGGCTATTCTAGCAATACGAGGTTTGACATGCTTTTCTTGAGGCTGCTCCTCCCACATTCTATCGTATCGTAGCTAAGCTCCAACTTAACCTTCTTCACACCCCATCTGGTTGACTGTTTTGCGGTGCACTGTTGTATGTTTTTCGCGCCTTGTTTGGCGATTTGGCGCGCAGATCGCTCAAGATGCTGTTAAGATCTATTTGGCGCACGGCTGCGGCTTTTACAGGTATGCTTATTCTCGTTTCTAATGTTCTCCATCGAATCGCGTTGGGTACGACAGAGGATGCAGCGACAGGGAACAACAGGCCCTCATCCCACCCCCTATCGACAGAGAGCTCGGTCTTCATTGTCAACACGAACAACAGGCTGCCACTCCTGCGTCGGTTATGATATTTTGAAACGATCTTGCATTTCTACCTCGAAAAAGAACTCGCCGATTGAGTTGCGCCGCGACAATCCGTTGCTGACATGATACTCCAGCGTTGGCTCCCGCCGCTACATATGCAGATGATGCGAACCCCCCAGGCCAATCCACATTCGTTTCGCCCGACAACCACGTCGCTTTCGCTTTTACCGTCCCAGAAAACAAAGACTTCAAGTATCCCGATGCCACCTTCTTCAGCATACGCGTCCCGACGAAATACTCCTGGGGCGCCGTCGGCCTCGGCAGCGATGACATGAAGGGAGCCCTGTACCTCATGATCTACCAGAATGAAGACGGCAACAACGTCACGTTCTCGCCTCGAATGGCCTATGACAACAGCGAACCGACATACTGGTCGGAGATGGAGTACACAATTATTCCCAACAACACGGGTGTCTTTGACGACTACATGTACTTCACGGCCATGTGCACCGCGCACTGCCGAAGCTGGAATCGCAAAGACACAAACGGCGGCTGGATCGATGTTTCTTCGCCAAACCAGAAGGCTATCTACGCCGTGGGGCCATCCGAGTCGCTGAGGAGCAACAATCAGAATGCCGCACTCAAGTTTCACCAGGAGTACGGCGTGTTCTCCATCGACATGGGAAGGACACAAGGCGCTGCCGATGCCCCCGTCTTGAACAAGGACTCGAAGAATGAGGGAACCAAGTTTGTGTGGAGGCAGACCGACAAGTCGGATTACAAGTCGACGCTGCATGCTACCTTTATGATCTTCTTCATAATTGGCATGATGAACTTTGGAATTGTGCTATTGCGGGCTTGTGGGTGGGCGAAATGGCATGCCCTGAACCAAATTATTGCTACGTTGGGTGTTCTGTCTGGATTGGCACTTGGTGTTTTGACCAGCTTTCACTATAACAGGGTATGTTGCGCTTCCTATGGTTGAAGAATAGGCGGTTTATGGAGGGACTGCAATGCTAACTTGAAGTTCTAGTCGCGAGGCTTCAAGCACTATCACCAGATCTTGGGTTACATCATCGTTGCGTTCATCTTGGCGCAGCTCGGCTTGGGAGTCAAGCACCACATGGAGTATCAAAAGAGGCAGGCACCTACTATATTCAGTAGGATCCACATATGGACCGGACAAGTGATTCTCTTCTTGGCCGTTCTGAATTCATTCATGTATGGTTCCTTCTTCTGGTCACTTTTCCGAATTCGACATTGATTAGATGGCTTACTAACCGTTGGAAAACAACAGTGGCTTTGCGTTTGCACAGAACAGAAGGTTTGCCCTCGTGCTGGCGGGCTTGCTCATCGTCGCTTGCGGTATCGCCCTGTTCTTCATCTACGGCCGAAAGTACTTCTTCCGAAAGAAGCAGCAGTTTCAACCCGTTGGCGCCCAGCAGCCTCCTCCGTGGCGACAGACGAGCTATGATGCCAACTATCCCTCGGAGGCTCCTCCAGGTTACGAGCCGCCGTCACAGCAGCTCGGCTTACAACCAGCTGGGTCGTCTTCATCAAATCCCAACACACCGTGGAGAAGCGCTGACAGCAAAGACCACGATGACGAGGCGCATTTGGGCAGTGTGCAGCGACCAAGGGAGTTTGCGTAAGAAGTTATTGGGAACGGAAAAAGTGCAAAGCGATTCGGCAGGTTGCGGAATCGATACCATGAATGCGACAGTGCTTGGGATTTGTGTGAATAAGCAAACATGACAGCTAAGTTTTGGGTTCCCGTAGGCGTTCAATCACGAATCAATTCATATGGAGAAACATGTAGCAACACAACTGGGACGGAGTTTTTTGCTTTTTACCCACATCTTCGTTTTATATATTTAACTTTGAAAATTATTATTGATCAGCCTGGTCGTGGATGTTCTTCGTCGCCCTCGAGCCATATCTCATGCCCGTCGCCCTCTTTAACCAAAAGACTTGCTAGACACGCACAAACTGCGACACAGCTCAACAACCAGAACACCAAGCCGACATACCCATGACTCAAGCCATACCCATACACCACACCTCCAACAACAGGGCCGATCGTTCTTGCGAAACTGCTCACGCTCTGCCCTAACCCGTGGACAGTACCCAAGACACTCGGGTGCGGAGAACAGTTGTTGATGAGAATAGCCTGACTGGGTAGTGCGAAGGTTCGCCCCATGACGTGTATGAAGAGGATTCCGCAAATCGATAGCCAGATAGCGATTCCCGTCTTGGAGTGCGGAGGCTCCGACGTGCTCGGCACGACAGACAGATACGGAACAAGTACACAAAGGGGAACAAAACCAGAAACACTCGCCACGACAAGAGCGTTCCCAGACGAGCAGACATGCGCGGATAAAATAATAACTGCAGCGCAATCCCGATCACGCCCAGTATCGCCATGGCCACGCCCACCGACTGCGGCCGCATACATATCCCACCTGTAAAGCGAAACGGCATTCGCGGCTCATACTTGGAAGTCTCCGGATCAAACACGGGCGTCGACAAGAACACAAACCACAACGAATTAAACGTCCCGATATGAAACGTCAAAAAGAACTGCGCAAACAACGTCAAGGCCACATTCCTAGTGAAGATTCTCCGAAACGCCAACCGCTGCGAATACCTCCTCGCGGGCGCCTTGAGCGGCTCACTCGCGCCGCCCATCTCGAGGGTATCATCATCCGTACCAGACAGGGGCATGTACTGCGGCTGTTTGCGGAAGACCCTGCGCCACAGGGACGCCAGCCTGCGGCCGACGCGGGTTCCCAGATCGGGAGGCGCATCTTGCAGCGCGTCGAGGGTCTCTTCTAGACCGAGCCAGACGGCTAGCGCTGCGAGGAACAGGAAGAGCGAGCTGACGATGTTGGGCGCCGCGTAGGGAAAGGTGGTGAAGAAGGGGATGTGGCCGAAGAGATGGGGGTATGAGCCTGCTGGGTCGGACAGGATGCCGCCTAGGATGGGGCCGATGATGACGCCGATGTTGAAGGTCATGGGGAGCAGAAGGAAGGCTCTGGCTTGGAATTTCTTTTCGCGGATGATTTCTGAGATCCTTTTTGGGGGGGGTCCGTGTCAGTTTGCTTCATTCACTTTCATCGTCCTTTTCATGTTTTCTTTTTTTTTTTTTGCTTTCGAGCATGATGGGGAGGTCCCGCGGGTGAGAAAGTTCGACTTACATGGTTCTCATGACCCCAATGTTCCCGTTCGTGCTGCCCCCGATGGTCCTAAACACCAGCGCCTGCCAAAAGGACGTCGAGAACCCGAACCCCAGACAAGACACGCTCGTGCCCAGTAACCCGATGAGCAAAACCATCTTGCGTCCTGCCCTCCGCGAATCGGCCACACGGCCCCAGAGCATGGCCGTCAGGAACTGCGCGGCCATGAAGGAGGCGTGCAGGATGCCGGCTTGGCTGGAGATGGTGGAGTCGGGTAATGACGGGTCGAACCATTTTAGCTGGTAAAACATGTATGACTGGTGACTGTGTTAGCTCTTTCTGTTGGTATATCCAGGGTGTTGATGAATGGCTATTGAGTGCAGTGTTGGGTCTTGGTCTCGGTATGGTGGTTGAAGGATTGTACCTGCAGGGATGTCTGCACCAAGGGCTCGCTCATACGCGCCAGCGTGAGAATGAGAAGCTGCTTCTTCCGGGGCAGATCTCTCCAGGCGACTGGCTCCAGGGCATCTTTCTGGCCCTGTGATGGAGATGCATTGCCTACGGCGGCCGGAAGAGGCCGTTGTTGAGGTGGTGCGCCGGTTTCGCCGTCGTGTAGTAGAGATGAGCTCGGGATGGCTTGTACGGTTGGTTGGGGTCCTGGTTCTACATTGTTGAGAGAGTTGTTTGTCTTGGATCTATCATGGTTGCTCATGTATGTATGTGTGGGTGACGGATTGGCGTCAGAGCTGGAACAAAAAAAATACAGAGATGAGGTGTAGGATAAGCTTATAGTCGTTACGTGGTAAAGATTCACGAGATTTATCTTTGAAACTGCCGCGAGGAGAATGACAACGAATTTAATAAAATGAGATCTTTGATCTACTGATGGGCCATCGGTGAAGAAGCATAGGTCAAGGTGAAGAAAAAAACAACTGCATAATCTGGAAAATATCCGTCATTGAACGCATTGATTCCGCCACACAAATCAACAGTCTCTACATCCGATAGAGCTTCCCTATTCGTTGGCTCCAACGGCTGCAGTGCCCCGAAAAAAGACTTCATCTGGACTAAACTGCTCGGAATGGGGGACGGAACGCCGAGTCGGTGCCGATTGTTTGAGCACTTAATAAGTTAGCGCACGAGGGCAGCAATTTTGAGGTTTCTACATGCCCTAGTTTCAGAAACATGTTTGCTATGTTCACCGGATGCTATGACAAGTCCAAGTTTGTAAATTTTGCTTCTCGACGAGCCCAGAAATGGTTTGTCGGAAAACAACCAGACATTAATGCAGTTGATGGCCAAAACGGAGGCGACCGGCGGAGGGGTCCGGGACCGGCGCCCCGCGAAAGGACCAAACAGCAGTTGACCGGTTCTCCCCATTTGACACCAGACCAGACACTTGACTCCACCGTCCAAGATGAAGGAGCTAGCTGTGGTGGGCGGGATGTGAGGTTGTTTCTCTTTTGAGTCGGCATACATATTGTTGTTAGTGTTTTACACCAGACATTTATTCAATTCAACATTTATCTCCTGCGACACGGCGTTGGCGGCTGTTGAGTGCAGCACCAGAGAGGCACTTGGGCGGCACCATCGAGGTATAAAGCAAACACTCGTCGCAACTCGGGCTGTATCAAATCAAGGTCGAACTTGGCTCAGAGGACCTCACTCATCTCGAGACAAGCTGCTTCCCTCCTCAGCCCGCTCATCATGGCAATCACCATCAAGCTGGGCGATCAAAAGATCCAAGTCACAGCCCAGCCTCTCACCCAAGAAGCCTTCTTCCACTTCGGCAGCGTCGTCAACAACCCCCGACCAGACGTCCACCCATCCGCCTTCTCATCAAACTCAACCTCGCTTCCTCCCAATGCCGTGTCCGCAAACCAGGGCTTCGCTATTCAATACCGCAATGTCAGCCGCATCAGAAATCTCTACGACCAGGCACCCAGCGCCAGAGCCGATCCCTTCATGAGCATGTTCGTGTGCTCGGCGCGGGAATTGTCCCACGTGGATGATTCCCAAGACATTTTTAATGTGCGCATCCTGGAGAGGCACCCCTACACCACACAAACGTTTACTCCCGTCTCATCTACCGCGCAAGCATATCTGGTCGTCGTGGCGCCGAGCTTGCCTCCCAGTGACTTGGACAAGGATTTACCCGTGCCAGTTGGGTTCGACCTACCCGGGAGGGGACTGCCGGATTTGCGAGGGCTGCGGGCGTTCGTGGCGACGAATGCGCAGGCTGTCACGTATGGTGCTGGGACGTGGCATGCTCCTATGGTCACGCTGGGACAGCCTGGGACGACACTGGATTTTGTGGTGTCGCAGTTTATGAGTAGTGTTGCTGTTGAGGATTGTCAGTTGGTTGAGTACGAGGGTCCTGATGGGAAGGAGCCGAGCGTAGACGTAAAAGTCCCAAAGGTGCCCAGGTTGGGGAAGCTGTAGGATAGAAAAATAAAATCCCAATCAATCATACCACTGGAGTGTTGTGGAACAAAAACTATGTGCCTGGCTTTAGGCATGTCTTTCAGAGTTATCAGAGGAATGACTTACACCAGACAGCAAAGCTGGTCCGGTGGTCGTCCCATCATATGAGTGTCACAAACGAGTTTTGATCATGGAAAATTTTCCAATAAACTCGAATAGAATCATTTTTGTGTTAAACCCTTACGGAGCTTTATCCAAGCCGCTCCAGAATGGCCTGTCAGCAGCTCATTCCCGCTACCGACTCCTCATCATGCGGGGGAGCTAGCATCATTTAGGCATCTACAAACATCATTCACATACGGGCATCATGACAACAAAAGAGGAAAAACCGCCTGCTACCTCTCAGCAGCCCAAATTTGAATGGGATTTTGATATGCCCGACACGCCGTTCTGGAAGGATATGCATTTGACCGTCGCCCGAAACTTCCTCACATGCTATCAGCCCCAGGAAGTAGAGCAGATGAAGTTTGATGGTTCGCTCTCCGTCCACGATCGATTGCTCTATCTACTTTCCCAGCTTGAATCGACTCTTGCGGCCCGTGAAGCTGCCTCTGCCCCTAAGAAGCTTTACGAAACTGATTCTGACGCGTGGATCAAGTTGCTCCTCGCCAGGGCCACGATACAGAAGTTCCTGGTGCAGCCCGAAGGATGAAGAGGAGACTATCCGCACATTGCTTGCCACCACGGAGGGACTCGGGAGAATCAAGTACTCCTGGCTCAACATGCTGGCTGATCTGAGTCTCCGCAACGGCAACTACGCGTCCGCCGAAGCAGCGGCGCGAGAAGTCCTGCCTGTGTTCCAGACGCATGAGAAGTGCGGGCCGGATTCGCCCATGGCGTTCGGGACGACGAGAACCATTATTGCGAGCTTGTGGAAGCAGAGCGGGGCGAAGGAGGATGAGGCGAGGCAGCTTATTGATGATACGTTGTCTTTGATTGACGGGATGAGTGATAGTAAGTTTGCCAAGTATCAAGATGAGGAGCGGGAGACTCTACTGGCTTTGAAGGGCAAACTGGAGAAGGGCGAGGATATCGCGGTATGAAGCATGACTTGATATGATAATTGACAAAGGAAGTTCAGAGACACATCAAGAGTATGCTTTCGATATATTTTGGCGCACCATGTCTCTCATGAAGCATGTTCTCGGCAGCTCATACCTACCCTTGCTGACAGAAGTTGCGGTGATCGTTGTGAGAAGTTGCACTGGGGGCATGGGCTATGCTGCGAATGAAAGCAAAGACGAAAGTACAGAAAACTCCCAAGACCTTCTCAGGAAGATCAATTCAATTATGAACGGGTGTTAGAGCTTGTCTCCAGAGAGTTACAGACTTGAGCGTCCAGCTCGTATTAAAATCGCCGGTTAATAATGTCAATTCGTAAGCCAACATGAAGTGGATCGCCGCACTCGGCCACAGCCTCAACCCCTCTCACCTCATACAACCTTCGGTCTCGAATTGACCGCAGGCAAGTCGAGTCACCATGAATGTTGACGCCAATGCCAGCAACAAGCTGGAGGACCTGTCTGGTCTCGTCCTCCAGCCCGGCGAGAATCCCTACGCAGCCTTTATCAAGGCGTGTCGTGATGATCTAGTGAGTGTGGAGCCCCTCGCCGTGACTAGTGAAACAGTGACCAGAAAACACCATGTGCCTGTCAGAAACTGTATCCAGACTAACAATTGAAAACAGAAAGAGATTCAATTGCTCTACTCTGCGCATAGGACAAGAAGAAATTCACAACAAAAAGATAAATTCCTCGCCACAAAGTTCAAGGGCTTCTCCATTGACCAGACCATCCTGAAGCTGGAGCGTCCGGACCTGGAGCCCGGTTTCCGTGATGAGCGAAATTGCTTGGTATTTTGGGCCAGGCCGCCGGATCACATTGTCCGACTGGCGTCCAAGTTGCAGGATATGCTGAAGAAGGTTGCTCCAGGGCTCTGGCTGATGCCAATGCACAGAATGCACATGACTGCGTTGGAGGTTGCCTTCTCCAAGACACCCGAGGAGATTGCTTCCTTGGTCTCTACTCTGCGACATGCCATCCCGAATATCACTTCGTACACGCATCTTCATCGCGCGAGACTCGTCAAGCCCATGATTTCACATGACACCTCTGCCTTTGCGGTATCTTTCTTGCCGGCATCCGGCGAGGCTCCTCTGTCGCCGGCGCCGACACAACCTGATGCTGCTGCGGAGACTATCACTCAGGGAGACGCATACACGTATCATCATCTGCGTCGTGATGTGTTTGATAAGGTGCAGGAAGCAGGACTAGAGGTTGGCTCGCGGTATCAGGTGCCGAGTGCCCATATCACTCTGGGAAGATTCCTGGACGAGGCGGACCACGATACGCCGGAGAAGCGGGAGCGTTGGATCACGGCCATCGACGAGATCAACGAGTGGCTGGAAAAAGAAATCTGGGATCAGAAGGACGCTGAGTTTATAGGTGAGTGGGTTGTCGGGCATGAAAAGGGTCTGGACGCAAGGAACGGCATGCTTTGGTATGGCGGAGGCAGAACCATTCTGCTTGGAGAGGGGTTTTAGATGTAATGATATAGAAGGTCGCATGTCCATACTGAAATCAAATTTCGGTTGCTAGGAATGGATTTGTTGGCAAGAATAGAATAGAGTAAATAGACAGTTCGCGGCGCCTCGTTCCTTGCGTGCTACTCGCGTCGAGTCACATTCGCGCGCAATGAGCATTTCGAATCATCAAATTGATTTCTAACTCTGATCAGATTTGTCGTCTCCCAGAATCACATTCATCGAATTTTGCGCCGACAGCCACAGATACTTCATTGATCGTATCTCCCTGTGGAGAGAAGTCTTTTTTTATTCATTCCCTATGAAAACCCATCCCCCAGAAAATGTGAGGACATGAACCCTCCTTTCGCCAGTTTCCATGATGCCCAAATGCCGCAAGGATAACCACGAGAAATTGAGTGAACCCCAACACAATGCACTTAGAACACCAGAGCCGCACCCTTCGTCTTCTTGTCACCACTATACAGCAAACCATTGTTAGTTTCTGTGTTATTCCACTGCGTTTCGCGACCGAAGGGAGGAATGAAAAAAAAAAAAAAATAACGTACCCCAACTCGAAGTGCTTGCATCGCTTCAGGGCCAACTGGGACTTGGTCTTGCACCTGACGCATTCCAATCGCAGGACAACCTTCTTGGTGGTCTTAGCCTTCTTGTGGAAGACGGGCTTGGTCTGACCACCGTAACCGCTCTGCTTTCGGTCGTAACGGCGCTTTCCCTGGGCGAACAGCGAGGCCTTGCCAGCCTTGTACTGGGTGACCTTGTGCTGGGTGTGCTTGCGGCACTCCTTGCCCTTGCAGTAGGTGTTTCGGGTCTTGGGAATGTTGACCTGAAGTCGCTCATGTCAGCTGCTGATTTCTACGGGAAAATTCTGGTCGATGTTTGGTGGAGGTCGTGAGAACGTCGGATTATTCAAGTCGTTTCTCGATGGGCGAATTTCGCAGCCGCAGTGCACAAAAACAGTGTCGAATAAAAATCCAACAGAATCGCAGCTATTGTCGAGCAAATCATCCGAAGAGAGGAGCCGCTCCCGTTGGATTTTGATCATAGTTCGTCGTCGTTGATTATCACCAAACTTTTCCCCCGCCCGCTTGTTCGCGACGATGAATATTCCTGCTGGTCGCTCGGAGACTGTCATGGTGCGCCGGTGGCAAAATTCGGAGAGAGTCGACTTGAATAATCGTAGTTCTGTTTCGAAGGTACTATGAGGGCAGAAATTCGGTGTGAGACCTACCATCTTGACGACGTTGTGTGGTGTCGTTACTTGGGTGTTTGGTGATGCAAAGTCCTAAGGTCAAGTGTAAATTTGGGAGGTTTTGGTGATTTCTCGCTTTGTGGGAAACTAGGGTAAACGCCTGGGTGTGATTGGGCGCTGTGACTCATGCGGGTCCACCACATTCGTTGATGCCTCGAAATCTGGGCGTACAGCCTCTGCTTCGAATGTTGACCCACAAATATCCTGAATAGGTCGTCCGGGACGCTGCTAGAGGATATTGGACTCCTGAGATTCAAGCCTGTAGAGTGAATGTACTGTTTCATATTGTGAAAACAGCCCTATAATAGTTTCTAATACAGGCATCTGTCGCGTAATTTGGCCAGATCCTCTACCCTTCCAGGCTGACTGAGGTGGAAACACTGCGCAGATTCCTCTTTAGCATTCCCAGGGCCTAAGGGCGGCGCCCATACATCGCCCAAAAAAGTTAGACCAATTCGAGCACCGTCCCTCCCCCTAGCACCCCACTACTGCCTACAACTCCAACAACCAAGGTGTCCTCCATCGTCGCAAGATCACGAAGTATACCACCAAGACACCTCAAACCGCCAACCATGGATCCCTATTCTGCTGAAGGGGAGTTGATCAACACCCACAACCACTTCCACCAGGGTCAATACCAGGAGGTTGTCGACTTCGATACGTCATCGTTTTCCGCCGAGAATGCCCTCCCCGCCAAAATCCTAGTCCTGCGTGCCCGCATCGCCTTGGGCGAAGCTGAAGCTGTTCTTGCCGATGTCAAGGGCAAATCAGAACCCGACTTGGAGGTCATTGGTGCGCTCGCTGAATTGTCATTGGGAAAGACCGATGCTGCAGTGAAGACCGTTGAGAAGCTGGCTTCATCTGCGACCGACAATGTCAATGTCCAGATTATCGGTGGGACTGTATTGCAGGCTGCCGGTAAGTCAGACGAGGCTCTGGCGCTGCTCACACAACACCAAGAATCATGTACGTTCGTCAACGCAAGTCAGCTTGTTTCACATACTGACAGCGTGCAGTGGAAGCCGTCGCCTTGATTACACAGATCCACCTTCAACAGAACAGAACCGACCTCGCCTTGAAGGAAGTTGTCACGGCCAAAAGATGGGCACAAGGCAGCCTGTTGGTCAATCTTGCAGAGGCCTGGGTCGGCGTTCGAGTGGTAAGTAGGGCTTTTATGGACAGTGGACAGTACAGTGTCGCTAATCCTTCACTCTTAGGGCGGTGAGAGATATCAACAAGCATTCTACGTCTTTGAAGAGCTCGCTCAAACTTCTGCCACGGCCTCGATACGAAGTCTCGTTGCGCAAGCCGTCTGCGAATTGCACCTGGGTCGATTGGAGGAGGCGCAAGCTGCCTTGGAGCAAGCGTTGCAAAAGGATCCTCAATATGTCGATGCCGTTGCCAATACACTTGTCTTGCAGGTGATTTCTGGCAAAGATGATTCTGAATATGTCGAGTATGTTGCCCATAGATTGCCTTCTGTGCAAGTCGTCCATGCTAACTGTGACAGTGCTCTCAAAAAGCTTGATCCTAAGCATCAGTTGTTGGTTGATTTGGAAGAGAAGAGCGCATTGTTCGACCAGGCTGCCCAAAAATACAGCGCAAAGGTATCATCATGAAATGCTTCTTTAGGAACTAGTATGACGGAATGAATGGCGCATGACTACTTAGATAGGGGTGAAGCACTTTAATGAACAGCAGACCATCCCGCTACTTTGAATGCACAATCCATAATGTCCTTTGCGACCACGCGTGAATCGAATGCTCGCCAACCTGGGATTCGTCTCGAATATCTTGTCACAGTCTTGAGATATGATACGAAATCCTGGTTGATGGCGGGTTCCAACCTGACTGGTGGCCTTGCTACTTACTGAGGTAGGTCGTAGATTTCGGACAGCCACCTGCAGATGTAGTGAAATGTGGGGGCGGCACATAGAAGCGCTTGTCGCCGAAAAACGCTCAATACTTACATGTAATTATCCTGATAAAGTCCCTCATCTACGCACCATGGCACGGAGACACAAGCCGTCTATCTCGATCGTAGACCGGGCCTGTAAAAGCCTGCAGCTTAGGAATTCTTGTCATGAAACCGCGCGGCGGCGCGTTGTTTCAACCACTGCCTCATCGATTTTATCTAGGGTAGGGAGATATACTCAAGTACGCCTGTATGTAGTCGTGATGTGCACTAGGAAGAAGATGAATAGAAAATGGTATTAGAGGAGGATGTGGCAAGCAAATCCGTCTACTAACTGTACTTAAAATTAGCTCATCGTAACCGCTCGTTGGCCCGAAGTTGACCAACGTCCGACCCAACAGCATCTTGTCGCGCGCTCAGTCCAATCAGTTTATGGCGTTTCCACGCGGCGGGCCTCGAGTTCCAGTCTAATTTCAGACAGGCTCGCGCCCCAGAACAGAAATTGATTCATAGGTATTGTCGTCCTCCTTGAGAGCGCAATCAGCCACGGCCGCATGAGCTAGACCATCCCATTTACGAACCTTTAAGCGCCTCAGCCATGCCGCCGGCCCATATCGGAATGCTTTGATGCAGAGTTACCGACATCTCGAGGAAGAGTCCGACAGCCGCTCACTCAGCGGCGTATCGTGCTACACACCACAAGAAAACATTAAGCATGATTGGTAACGACACGCAATCCGCGGCGCCTCGGATTGTTTCATCTGCCGCTGGAGGTGTTG
This sequence comes from Periglandula ipomoeae IasaF13, assembly GCA_000222875.2. NCBI lineage: Eukaryota > Fungi > Ascomycota > Sordariomycetes > Hypocreales > Clavicipitaceae > Periglandula > Periglandula ipomoeae. The sequence continues at coordinate 15,870 of AFRD01000226.1, forward strand.
CTAAGCTTCTGCTCAAGAGGCATGTTGTAAGACGTGACCAAGATCATGACCGGAAAACAAGTATATAAGGTCCAGGTCATCGTCCTGTTGAGTGGCCAATTTGACAAGTTCACTATATTTCTTGTACCTAATACTTGGATCGCAAAATACTCGCCTACTGTGCGCGAATCAAGAATTGACCAGCCATAGCAGCAAACATGGCTTATCGACTACCTGAACAGGAAAGTGTAGACGGGACTGTAAGCACGGCCAGATGTAATCTGATATCTCTAAAGCGCTTCTATACTGACACAATGTCATTGACAAACATCAGTACATGGAAGTCCAAACCCTCGCATGGGTAATCAAGAATCGTCTCGGAAATGGGCAGCCCGAGGGTGAGACAGCCAAAGTTTGGGACGATATTTTACATTGGTTCTTCCCTGCCACTGAGGGTTATTCCACCGGACCAGAGATGAATTTCGGGAACGGCCGAGCGGACCTCTTCACGGCTCATGTTGTGCTGGACTCACGATGGAACGAACAGAAGTTCCTCATCGTGGAATGCAAGGCTCCTGACTTAGAGACCCAGTCCTCAACATGGCGAGCGGGCCTTGGTCAACTGCAGAGATATATGAAGGGTATCAAATCGCATGGTCACCGGAAATTCGGGGCCGTCGCAGTGGGAAGAGTCGTCACGTTCTATGAGTGGACAGGCAAAGACTTCATTCATCTCGCAAACGATCCGACACAGTACTACATAGATCGCCAGTGTCAATCTGTTACTGATAAACTGGCGTACATTCGTCAGAGCAAGTAATTGCGTAGGCAGTTTTGGCTGGCGCCCATGCCGCCGTAGTATAAACCCCCAGTTCCTGGTCCAATCCAGTTCCCGAGAGGCGAATTCGAATGGAAGAGCTGCGCGGACGGAAAGAGACAGGGCGGATGCTAAGAGAAGGACATCAGGATGTTTGGTCTCTTGTTGAAGCGTGCCTTCGGTTATTGTATCAACATCGTATAGCAGCAATGTTCGCAGAATGACAGATTGAATTGTGACAAACACAAAAACAAGATATGTAAGATGAAATATTAAGGAGTACAGTACAGTACTGTATTAATACTACATCGTAATTTGTGTAGACAGTGGAATCCGGTGTGCACTTTGGGCTGTTGCCTGGAATCCACCTGCATGCAGCGCTAGCCTGCAACTCGTCCAACGAATGTCATACCAAGTGCCTCTCGCCCATAGACGGACGCGTTTCGGCACTTTCAACTCAGCAGTGAAGCTTGCCATGAAGTAACTGAGCCCAGCAGTCATCTTTTCTACTGTCCTTGCTGCCTAGGAGCAGCATGAGGACCTTAAATCACGTGCAGCTCACGGTGCGTTGAGCTTTAAGAACGTTTGTTTGTTCGGAGTGTGGCGGGGCTGAAAGTCACGACCTAGCGACCGAGGAGGAGAGAACATAATTGGAACAGTGACTCAAGGATGGCCGTGCATCAAGCATGTTGCGCACTCTGTGGTGCTCCTATTGAAGATGGCACAAATTGGCCTCCTTGGATGCAGCATTTCCGAGCAGGTGAACGGTGCTGGCCACTTTTTCTTTGCGGGTGACATCCGATACTGACTATATCTAGTCTATGCGACCGAAGATGATCTGAGTTCAGCCCTTCTCTCCGGCACCGGGCAGCGCGGACAGTTTGCAGATCTGATGTGTACTCAGCAGACCCTAACAGACGATCAAGAAACAATCGAGATCTGGCTACTGCGCTCCTGGTTTGGCGACCTTGAATCTCTTCTAGTTGGAGGAACTGGTCCCGCTACCTGGGGCTTCCCTTTCCACATTCCTTGCTGGGATCTTTTAAATAGTATCCGGCCCAACAGCCCGCCCAGCATTCAAGCCATTTTTGATGTCCTTCGATCTTTTCCAATCCAGGATGGCATTTTGAATTTCGGTCATACCTATGGTGAACTCCTTCAGTACGAGAAACATGTCGGTAGACTTGCCGCAAGCGAAGAACCTTGGTTGGTGTACGAAACAGACGCAGTATATCCGCAACACGACCCTTTCAACATTGCAGAGCTCAGCACCTTCTTCGAACAAAAGGATGCAAATCATGTTGAAGACCAGACGCCGACAATTTACCCCTATAAGACCAGCACTCAAAAAGATCCCTTTTCTCGACTCCCAGCCGAAATTCTCGGAATGATTCTTGAATTTCTACCTTCAAGCAGCGTTGTATGCCTGAAACAAGCATCATGCGTCTTTGTAAACTTTTACTTGTCTGACAACTTTTGGAGATCTCGCTTCCTACCGGGTCAAGATTTTGAGTTCATCTTTGAGGCACCCCAACACCTCTTGTCTTCCAGAGGGAGTTGGAAGTCCTTGTATCTGCTAGTCAGGAAATTGCACAATCAGCCAGCCATGTTGAACCGCAAACGAGTCTGGAGACTTGCATGCTCTTTGCTCGAGTTACTGGACAGAACGAGTGGCAATCATTGTGATGGTAAGCCTGTGCAGTCTGTCTTCGAAGCTAGCGCTCCCTTTGACGACAAGCGTTGGATCACAGCCACCAGAGACCTCAAAGTTCCAGCATCCGATTTTAGCAACGGCCGGCGATCTCTATGCCAACGGAGTCTTGCTCTTCCTAGCGAGCCAGTGACCGTGTTCATCTCGGGTATCGTAGTCTTCGGGAAATTTTACATCTCAGGCATTTATATTGAATCGGACAGCGGAATTCACAGTGGAATAGGCTACAACGACCCTACTCGTAGGACCCTGTGCGCAGAAAGAGCGGCGATTGCTGGCTTCCATCTTGCACAGGATGAGCGAGGAATTTGTGGAATCGCTGTACTATCTCCCACGGGTGATTTGTCAAAATGGATATGGGACCACAACGGCGTTCCGAAGCGGAGGCTGGTTCTAGACTCTTCTCAGTCAAAGCCTGTCAAATTTCTCAAAGGAGGGTTTGACGTACGTTTGCCCCTATCGCAGTAGTTGCTCTTCTGACTTTCTTTCTAGGCCATGAAGCTTGTATCTCTTTCAATATCAGACGAAGCATCCGACCAAACAAATCTCCATAACACATTGAAGCTTCGAGACTCCCTCAACTGGTTCCCAGAGATTCCAGACCGACGTCTTTCCATAATCGGGATACAAGAACCAGATTCAACGGAGCCCGACCTGCGACTGCCCATGTACATTGCAGCGCCGGCTGAACGGCCTGAAAATGAAGATGTACATCATATTCGACAAATCGTGGCCCAGATTGGCAGAGACGGAAATATATGGGCCCTCGATCTTTGGTATGGTGCCGAAGAGCATGTTATTAACCTCGGTGTGGAAGATGCTGCGGTGGAAGAGAGTGTGATGTTCAGGATGACGTCGGACAGTGAGCTCATTACTCACGTTGACGCGCTGTACATGACCTATGAATACGAATCTTTTCTAGGTTTCCAGGTGATCTTCATTCCTGCCACCTTTCTTCGCGGAAGGAGCGCTATGCTGACTACGGAACGTATGCAGGTCCACACAAACCTCGGTCGAATGGTAGAGATACCCTCTGAGGTAACAAGAGGATTGCGTAGTGATGCTTGGTACACCAAGTCCCTTTGCCCAGAAAACGGGGTGATTGTTGGCTTCTGTTCGGAAGTGGTATGTCTATCTTTCCCCGGAATTTAGCAACGACGCTAACAACTTCCGTGCAGAGTGTGCACAGGGGCTTGAATAACATTGGCCTGGTTTACATTGCACCCACGACTGGCGAGGTATAGATCTAGAACATGAAGTAATCACACAGATATACTTGTAATCAGACATTTGGGAGAAGTCCTGGATGGCATATACAAGGTCGAGAAAAACTAGTCGCTGGAGCACAACAGCCACTTAATGCCTTGAATTAAGACAGCATGAAGAGGTCAGAGGTCGTATGGCACCATGTCAAGCTTTCATATGGACATCTTTCCATTCGAGAGTCGGTGAAGATTCGGCAGACATTCAACAAACTTTGTGAGATTAGACAATCACCTCTGCATTGGAGGAATCCAAACTCGATTTAGGGATCTTATTCTGCAGTACCCTCTAGTTACGAAACCATAAATCTCGTATAAACGAAAACAAAGGGGATCATGCTAAGCCGATTCCTCACCATTTCCCGAAATCTCATCAACACAGCTGTGGCGTAATTGCGAACTCACCCTCCCACTCAAGTTCCTCATCCGAAATAGCGAGCTCCGAACGGACATGATTCTAAAACGCCTTTACATCACCCGCATTCCGTTGAAAGGAAGTAGGATCCATCTCAGTATCATCCGCGGGCGCAGCATAGTCACCTTCGCCGTCGTTCTGCGGAACCGGATTGCGACCGTTATCTTGCTGTACAGGGTGGAGTTCGTCTCTGCCGTCTCCATCCCAATGATGCGAACCTTTCTCATCCAAGCAGCGTCCCAACGGCTCACTTGTAAAATAATTCTTATACTTGAGGTACGTTAAACAGTAATCCTCCACCTGGCTCGTTGCGGATACGCTAGCCTTGTGCTTTCGTGGTTCGGGATAATTTGACGGAGACCCGGTAGACAGGTTGTGTGAGATATCTGTCATGGTACTTCGCGGAGAGCATGACTGATTGTTGGATGACGACTCAAGCCAGGCGACTATGGATTTGACGGAGCGGGAGGTCGTCTGGGAAGGTGATTTTTGGTGAGGTGAAGCAACTTCTGGCTGTTGAGGTTGGGTTGAAGGGAAGATATTCTTTGTGGGCTTGGGGGTTTTCGATAGCCCAGTCATGCTCATGGTTTTTTTCGTAGATCAAGTTCATGAAGAATGATGTTATATTGAACAGTACGTGGTAGAGAAGTCGATGTCGAGACGAAGTTGGCATTGAGCCGAGCACATAAGGGGGATAGCCGTCAAAGTGTGGACAGCTCACCTCGCCCTCACAAGTAGAAAAGTGAGTCGTGACAAACGCTGTCATTTGCGCGCAGCTGCTCCAACCTGACAGGTGCACGCCTCGATTCAGTAGATCTTGCGAACGGCAAACGAAAACGGAACAAGAACACCGGTTACATGGCGTCCATGGAAAGCTTTGTTTGTCCGGGAAAGAAACTGTCCTTCCACGGTTGATTCCAATTTTGTTGGTTTCTATGTTTTGTCTATAGGCCCCCAGGTCGCTCAAATGTCGACCAGAATCCGCCAGAAGTTCTTTTGAAACGTCCAAAAAACATGTTACCCAACCGAGCGCGCTTCGTTGAATGTCATTCGAGTAAACCTTTCCCATGCTCCTTAACCTATGCCCTTCGTTAAATCTCACAAGAACACTTACTTCTTGTTAGGGAACTTGGGAGCTCCAATGTCGCTTCCACGCAGCTTGACGTTGAGGACACGCTCCATGGCGCCCAGGACCTTTTGGTCGGGGGCTGCTGAACCTCGCTCGAAATCGGCGACAATACCCTGTGTGGTGTTGCATCGGGTAGCGAGATCCTTTTGGGTCATCTTGGGTTCCATCTTTTGTCGTGCGGCGGAGATGGTGTCGCCGACGAGCTTGCCGATGGTGTTGGGCTTGATGATGTCGTCGGATCGGTCGACCTTGGTCAAGCGCTGGCCCTCGGTTCCACTACCAGCCTGTTGTGCGAAGCGTTAGTGTCGCTAGAAACAATGTACCGGGATAAATCAACATTGTGATGGTGTGGCCAACCCTCATGCCGGCCACGGTGTAATGTTGCTTCGAAGGTGATGGAGGGGCAGCGCAGAGCGATTACCACTTACGGCGTTGGCAGTCGAGTACTTCTTCTCGGTTCCGATCACAGCACCGCTTCGGGCGGCGGCGTTGAGAGCGCTCTTTCCACGGATGACAGTCTCACGCTCGGAGGCACCAGGGCCACGAGTCTTGCTGCCAATCTTGGTGACTTGATCCCAGTCAGACATGGTGATGGTAGTGTGAGTGGTGGGGTTGTAAGCGGTGTGGCTCGGATGCTCGATGGGAAAGACTGAAGCGCGCGGGGATAAAGCACTTCGACGAGGGTATGGTGGGAGGATTGTGATGATAGGAAGTTGAAGTTGAGGAACAGAAATCAGTTGTAGCGTAGAGGGAGATTTTATGGGGACAATGAGCGCATGAGGCGGGATTGAGTCAATCGGCGGGACGGACATGAAAAGCCTTGGTGGGGTGGCAGAGGCAGAGGCAGAGCGAGAGGCAACTTTCGACCCGCGCCACTCGGGGCTTGTAAATTCTGTGGCTCGCCGTGGAAGGTGCTAGAGGCCTTCGACTCCTGCCCTACTGCCCTGAACTGTCCAACCCGGGGTGTTGAGTATAAAGTGGGGCGGAAGCGTTGTCGCAGAATGGACTCGCTCATGGCTTTCACCGTCTTCAAGATGAATACATAGACCAACAGGCTCTTGGAACCAGCGCGACCTGGTTTGCTGCTGGTCTGAGACAGTGATGCTTTGTCCCATGAATATATATTTACACAAAAGAGGCCAGGGGCTACCTCCAATTATTGATGTGAACGATTTTGCCAAAACTCACCGTGAACAAGAATCGTCATGGACGCTTTTGAGTATGCAGTCGGACCTGAGAGCTACGATATCTTATCAAGAGCCCAAATATCCAACTTCTTCTCTTCCAATGCTTCTTATACGAAATGCCAATGCGATGATTTTGCTGCCAGCTTGCTCGGAGGCCCGGTTTCTCCCACGCCAATTCAAGGAGGAAATAGCTATACTGTGGAAAGAACTGACGTCCCCAAGGTAGTCCAGTTCCGGTCCTCACAGCTTGACATGGCCAAACTCGAGCTCGTCCAGCAATTATACCGGCAATTTGTACCTCAAGGAGTGTATCACGGCGCGCTGGATTCCATTCACGTCTACATCTGGGATCGTGTGCTCGGGCCAGCGTTCTGCCGAGTGCGTCGACAGATGTTTACGTTGGACGTGGATATGGAGCAGCGTCTCGGGCGGACTGTTCAAGATCTTGCCAAGTTAGTACGATTCACACGGTTTACCCAGGTCTCAGTATCGTTGCACACATGCTTCATAGGCTGATATTTAATTAATCACCAGGTTCTTCGCCCTGGCCTGGAATAACAGACCACAGGGTTTGGAGCCACCACCTGGGCTTCTGGATAAGTACTTAGTCATTCTCGACAACACTCAACAATTTATACGGTCAGGCAAAACCTCTACCTCCTCTTCCGCCCAGAATTTCCGTTGGCCCTCCAGCACGGGGATCTTCTCGAGAACAACTTCCATGTAGACGAAGCTACTGGTCATATCACCGGCGTCGTGGACTGGCATGATGCCTTTGTGGCGCCGTTTGGGCTATCGCTCGGCGGTGTAGAGATCCTGCTGGGAATCCAGACAACGAGGGACTGGCACTTCCACCCTTCTCACGCCAGATTGAGACAGCAGTTCTGGGACACATTCTACCGTGACATCGGACAAGTCTCTAAACTGGATAGGCGGTCGATAGAGATAGCAAGATTGATGGGCTTGCTTCAGACGCACGGCTTCGAGCAAGTTGGCATGCCCGGGGTTTACCTCGAAAAACTGGTTTTAACATAGATTGCCAGGGATCAATCTCAGCGTATGAATACCAGTCTGACAGTTGCATTTCTACTGCGCTGTACCTTTCTGTCATTATATGTGTATTGACCATTTGTCGCGGGGCGGCAGAGGAAGCCAGGGCTCCTTTGTGCCCTCATCAATGACGGCATGTGCATGTGTCTGGTCCATCGTCAGCCTGCCGGATGACTAACCAGACCACAACAGTTCGACCTGCCTCAGCTGGCGTTGGCGCAGCAGCAAGGGCCTGGCCAGGCACCGTATCCGCTAGTGCCGGCGCGGCCTCAGGACTGGATGACACGCACTGTTCATACCAGACACAGCAACATGGCGACATGAAACACCTTGATGGCACATTTTGATAGACGCAAACATTCTTCAAGTGGGCAACTCTTATGTGACGACTCCCGTCGAATCCCCTAACGCGCAATCCCCTCCTCCTCCAACCATCTACGTCCAGGCTGCCTGTCCCGGGCACAGCCCTTATGGGCTCAGACGATCGGACTGGTTCAGGACGCTCATCAGCTGTCCTGCAATCACGCCTCGCGTCTTACATCAGACCATGGACGGAGTGTTTGAAAGCTCGCCATGGCCGCCCATCATCCAGCTCATCGATAATGCAGACCGCATCTTGCACACCAATCCTCGTCTCCTTACGTCCCTGGGATTTGTGTCACTGTATTATATTTTCATGGGAAACCAGCTGGACCTGCTTCTCAATGCTTGTTTTCTTATTCTCAAATACCGCCTTCTGCTCACTACATTGATCGTACAAATATGGGATCAAGTAATATGTGTCACTGTATTGCCGATTGCTGCAGCAATTTGCACGGCCTTCTTAATGCTCTTTGCTTTGAATAGGAAAGTGTCCCGGTGGACAGGGCTTGGACGACCTTATCTGATACCATGCAAGACAACGCATACAAGGTTGTTTCCACAAAAGCACTCGTTCAAGTATTCGTACTTGGTTGTGGGCGTTCCAATAGGCTTTTCGGGTAACTTCAACGGGATGCTCTCGGTCCAAAATGGACACTCCACAGGAGCCAAGGGCCTGCTATCCAAGCTGTTTCGTGGCGGGTGGTATAACGTCAATGCCTCGGACTACTTACAGAGAGGAGTTGAGGAAGCAGGGCTTCGCGGCAAACTGGATGCCTATTTACAATCTCAGGTATGCTGCACTAACAACCGCTGTCTCATATTCCGCCCATACTGAAAAGCTATCAGGGCGTAGATCCAGATGACTATCCCCATGCATACCTCGTGACAGCAGCGAGATTCTTGGGATACCACTTCAATCCAGTCTCATTCTGGTACCTCTACACTTCTGATAGGATATTGTCTGCTATTGTCCTGGAAGTCAACAACACTTTTGACGAACGACGACCCTATCTTGTTCTCCGTGATTTCTCAGCTGAAGCCGAGTGTCTCACAGGCTTGGCACCAAAGGCAGCACCATCACCCCCGATTAGAGGCTCTTGGCCTAAAGATTTCCACGTGTCACCGTTCAACTCGAGGAAAGGAACCTATTCCTTGCTTGCCAACGATCCTTTGGACCCTGGCATGGGCGAGTTCCGGGGCTTGGATATCACAATCAACCTGAGCTCATCCAGGGGTCATCCCAAGCTTGTCGCGAGGTTGTTCTCGGACGGTGAGGCTGTCGACCCAGACTCCATGAGCATCATTGAAAAGGTCAATTTTCTAGTCCAGTGGTTCTGGGTTGGCTTTGCCACATTTCTTCGAATTGTCAAAGAAGCTGCCGTACTGTTCTTCAAGCGCAAGCTCCATGTTTGGTATCGACCGGAGCCCCTGAAAGAAAGCTATGGAAGACATGCGACCGACACTGAAAGAACCCTCGAGGCTGCATTTCGCAGCTATTTGGAGTTTCGCATGGCACAATGCGAAAAGCCCCTCGCGATAAGGTATATCGCAAGCGGCATCACAGAAAGGGTTGAAGAGGTGCTGTCTTCACCGTCGTACACCCAAAGTGCCAGCAAATCTCAAACACTGGAGATCAAAGTGCTCACACCACTCTTCTACTCCCGCTTCATGCATTACGCTCACGACTTTGAGGCTGTATTCACGGAAATGACAGATAGCGGGACGATCTGGACCGACAAACCACATCTGATGCCCGAAATCTTTCTGAAAAAGGCGTCACCCCCTTTACACGCAGCTACCACTGCTGACTTTTTGTACTTCAAGGGAATTCAGGGCTTGAGACGGCGACCTGACCCTATTCCGCGAGTATCGACTTCGGCGGATCCTCCCACCGTCGTCCCTGCGGCTGTCGATATCCGGGACTTCCGCATCTCTCCCATGGATGCATATATCCTCGAACATGCAGACCCCCGGCTCAAAGCATCCTACCGATCCACCTTATTGCGAATTTTCATTGCCGATAATTATTTCTTGGGCAGCACGGAGATATTGGATATTTGCACCTTTGTGTTCCAGAGTGGTTTCGCTTGGTTCTCGACCAACAAGCTGACCCAAGTAATTGGCTATTAGCGCGGATATTCCGTATCTTATCAGCACGCTGCTGTTGTGCAGTCAAGCATTTGGACGATACCGCCATGACTGCCGACGACGACAAACCACAGGCTTGTCTTGTCGATCACTGCCGCACTCCCGACTTAATCGAAACGGAGGGGCCATTGCCGAATGTGCGGGAACGATGGATGCCGATGCCGATGCCGATGTATGACATCGAAATTGTCTTTTGCGCGCTCAAAAATTACCTCCAGCTGCAACGACAATTCCAAATCCAACAACTGTCGAATGTCCAATGGATGGCATCATACAGCCAAGCTAACCCGCCGTGATAAGCCGGCAGTAGCGCCGCCTGCGCCGCCATCCCTGTCCTCGATGTGGTGGTGTCGCAATGACAAATAATTCGCAGGACGATGACCTGACCAAGCCGGGGATACGGAACTTCGCAGCCAGCCGGGTGAATTACTGAAACGAAACATAAACACAAGTCATGTGAATTCGCAAAACGATACGAGGTCCGAAGGCAGAATCCAATAGCCAAGTTGCCATCTGCTGCATTTACCAAACAATTCATAAAGCGGAAATCATCTCGCCCAATCGACCGAGGCAAACATTGTCTCGAAGTCATAGCTAACAACGAGGCGCTATCACAAAAGCCATCCAAGCCAAATAAAGCAGAGTACCAGCCACGCAAAAAGCAAACCCGACAAAAAACCACGCCGACGCCAATCGTCAACGGGAGTTCTCAATTCCAAACCCCACGTCATCCAACCCCACCAAAGCTCCAGCTCCCGTCACCTCCATCCGCCGAAGCTACCTCGTCTAGCGCCTATCAAATCGTCACTTTACCCCACCACTGGGAGAGTCTTGCCCGCAGAGAAACAGTATAAAGCGGACAGAAACGAAGCCAGCCTCAGCACCTCAATCTCTCGATCCGTTCTCAGAAAGCCCCCATATAATTCTCGAATCTTTAATTCTTAAAACTTCTAATTCACAGCTTCCAAAATGCCTCACTGGACACTGTCTCTGCAAAGCAGTAACTTACTCCGCCGACGTCGAGGCCTCTCATCACAGGCTACGATCACTGCGACGACTGTCAGCGCCAAAGCGGCTCAACATACTGTTCGTCATCCCCCACCAATTCCAAATCCCCTTCCCACCAAACCTCAAGCCTAACTTTCCCAGCTCTCGTCGCCGTTGTTCCCAAAGACAAGCTCACCATCAACGGCCCCATCAAGAAATGGACCGGAAAGGGCTCCTCCGGCAACGCCGTCCACCGCCTGTTCTGCTCCGAGTGCGGCTCGCCCATTGCTCACGATCCTGATGCTGCTCCCGAGATCATTGCTCTCAAGGCCGGTACTCTCGACACCGAAATCAAGAAGAACTTGAAGCCTGTGCGTACAAGCACTCCTTCACGGAACTGATGCAATTCAAAAATCGTGACTGACATTGTTATTCCTTAGGATACCGAGATCTGGACCGTTGGAAAGCTACCTTTCTGCAAGGAGAACCTGGCCAAGCCCTTCAAACACATGCCCGAGTAAAGCGCAACCTTGACGCAGACCCCGTTCGGTGGCCAAAAGGTGATGACGATGACAGCGACAAAACGAACTGTTTAGTTGACAGAAAATAAATCACTGAATTATCAAATAAGCCTGCTATTCGTGCCTGTAAAGAATACCCTGACCTTTTCCCCCTTGCACTGATACCGACAATCGAACACGTCAAATGTCAAGGCGCCTGGAAACTGCCTACAGTGGGGGGTTCATAAGTATTTGGCCACCTCAATGTTCCTAGCCATATTTACATAGCGAGCGTATATTTATATTCTATATATTCTATATTTTTATATTTATATATTTATATATATTATATACTAAAGTATACTTATAGCTATATAATATAGGAACCCTTCTCTCTATTAGTATATTATACATAAGTCTAGTTAAATACTTTTGACCACTAACTGTAAACCCTCTAGGGCAGACACATCTTCATGGTGGTCGAAGTCTATTTCATTTTCGAATCTATCTATTATGCTTATTCAAACATCGCTCAGTTTATAAATTACGCATATCCGTAGTTCGTCATTCATTTGCATGCATTCTATTGAATGGCCCACAGTCCGAATCGTAATGATGCTTTGCCTCAGACATAGCGTCCCCACCCGGTATAAGTCGAATTCATTTCGTGTCAATTGACAAAGGGTATATAGTTTTCGTTACAAATTCTCTTGCCACATGTTAGAACAGAAGTGTCAGCGCGAGCATGGCCCAGGACGCAGAAATAATGCCCACAGCCTTCGTAGCTGATGACTGATCAGGAGCTTGTTTCTGAACTTTGCCAGTCACGGTAGCTCCAGCGGTAAAGCAACTCGCCGTGCCACATTCGTAACCAGACGGACAGCACCCAGCTGCGGCGCCTGCGTCTTTTCCACAGAGAAACCATCCGCCAGCGCATGTTGAGCTCCCTGTAGGCGCTGGCAAGTTTGTAGCTGGAACTACAATTGTGGCACCATCAGAAACTAACGTCGTAAATGATGGAGGCGGACACGAGTAGGTCTGACAGTCTCGGTCAGTGCGGCAGCAGCCTCCGCCATGTGTAGCGAGACAACCGTAGAAACCAGTAGGACAGCCAGTCTGGGTGAGCGCAGTCGTGCTCTCAGGTGCTGTTGTTACCTCAGATGTGCCTGTTGGCCGCCAAGGAGGGTTGCCCGTGGCGGAATCGGTATTTGTATTGGCGCTTGTAGTGGTGCTGGTTTTGGTAGGAACTACAACCTGGGTTGTTGTTTGTGTGGTCACCTCAGGCGAGACCGTTCGAGTCACGGTAACAATCACTGTGGTCGGGCTCCCCTCGATGACTGTTGTCCTTATCGATGTAACCGTTTCTTGCGGTCTGGTCGTCAGAATAACGGTAGGAGTGGCCGAAGCACTGGGGACACCTGCACATTAAAGTCAGTAAAGGGACCTTGCTTCAAAACCCAAAAGAACAATATGCGACATAACTCACATCCAACGCCCTGACAAACATATCCAGGTATGCAACAACCCCGCCAAGAGCTGCTGGACAGCTCGTCGCATCCGAAGGGCACTTGCCAATTCCTCCGCCACATGTAGAGCCGCTCGGGCAGCATGCGACATGTCCAACATCCGTGTCAGGGACAGCCGTGCAGTAAGTCCCTTGTTGGCAGCACTTGTTCGGCGAGCCAGAGTCACCACAGCTATTCATGCCAGCAGGACACGCCGCCCTCTTCTTCAGCAGATCCAGAGCTTGAGCTGCCCTTCGCAGGAGATTTTCTTCGCGCTCGTCGACATGTTGCGCAAAAGCTGGAAAGAATCGTTCGGTTCTATTGCTTGACAGATCTTCGTCGAGAAATGACGCCTGGCCTAGAGCAGGCCCGACTTGCAGAAAAGGCGCGAACGCGAGGTGCTCTGCTAAAATCTTTTCGTTTGAGTCAAGGGATTGTTTTCGAATAGCGGTGGGGAATGGCTGTGTGTCAGCGACCACCTGAGCGACGAGGGCAAGGAGCGAGGTGGGAAGTAGAAGCATCGTGGACGGAGGGGCCATGATGCGGGCTAATCGACGGCCCGTAAGACTTGGAAAAAGAAGTCGGAAAGTATTCTGTCGATTGCGACTTGAGTTCAATAGGTATCTGTCTTCTATTGGTATGACTTGGGAGGTGAAATGAATTTAAAGGCGAGTCTGCGAGCTAGTCGTCGGGCAGATACGAAGTGCTAGAGAACCGGTTTTTGAGCCAAGCAAAGCCGGTGGCTGGGGAAACGGCCATCGTTGCAAGCTTTGACCAGGGCGAGGCCATGCTTTGAACAGCAGTTTGAGATTAACAGCCGAGTGATAAGAAGCCTGTTTCTCCAGGAAGGACAAATTGACGGCGAAAGGATTGATTTTGAACATTTTCTTCATCAGCTCTGATGTCTTGGCTTGATGGAGGAGTTGATGTCTCTGCAGCTCAGCGTGGGCTAAGTAGCTGGAATGCCCAGGTCTCCCGCACTTCTCTGTCAGCACATTCGACCGGGGATTACCAGACGTGATTATTTCCGGAGCATTACTCCGTCACTGCTTGTGTATTTCTCCTCCTGCAATCGACCCATACCTTGGTAGGTAGAAAATACAGAACCGCCATCTCAGCCTGGGCACATGCCTCTCTTGCGCATTAACCAACGGTTCCGACGGGGAGCCGCTGCCTATGCTTCCCGTCCCGCAGGTGGCGCTTCTGCTGATGGATTCTGGTGACTGCCCAACAGAGGAACCATCTGAGCCCATCTCAGTGGCTGGGCGGCGTCCGGGGCAAAGCCAGGGTCGCTCCAATGGCATCGTCTCCCACCAATCAGCCATAATCACGGTGTGATGTAGGCTCTAGACCAATATGCCTTATGCATGTTGGTCGAGATATTTCTACTTTCGACAACGATATTGGTGAAGAGCTCGTCTGCGCGCAACGGATCCGCAGCAAGGGCATTTCCACTTCGGGCCACCCGCGGACCCTTGCCGAGCGCCTGTCTGTGATATCTCGTGCATCTATGGCTGTAAGAATGGGGGTTTCTGCTGATGCGCGGTTGAAGGAGGAGGAGCCCAAAGCCTGGTTGGAGGGAGAAGGCTCTTATAGTCTGTTATCTTGCCACTTGGGAGGAGTCAGATTTTCATAATTCCATTTTCATCTGGAAATCTGTATTATTCCAAGTCTCAAAGCCATGTTTCGACTCTACACACACATATCTCAACTTTTGCATCTTGGCTCTGGTTTGCTTACGACCTGTGTCTGCAGATCTGGAGTATGTGAATGCAACTTGGCCAGCGGCCCACTCGTCATGGCTGGCCGTGGAGGATGGGTTTCAGAACGACGCTGCACGAAGGCAATTCGAGTCTGAAAGTGCATCAGGTAGTTCCTGCCGTGGCAGGCGAAAGCCAGCGGCTGGTGAAAGAGTTCTCTTCCCCATAGAAGGGGCCAGTTTGGAGTTCACCCGGAATCATGCTACTTCACCAAAGTACGCGAACGATGTCGACTACCATGTCAATGTCTTCTTTGACGAGGTGCGCGGCCTGCCTATGGATGGACCACATGAAGAATCTCAGACTGCCATAGCAAAATCAGGGGACGGATGGCAGTGGTCGGGGAGCATTCGCACCAACACGACCAGGTGCAGCACTGGGCTGCGGGCCATTCAAAAACTGAATTCGACGACTAATAGATATACACAATATGGAGTTGCTCGAGACGATTTAGTTGGAGTCGAGGCAACTCTTGCGATTGAAATGATCCGTCGGTATCGCGGGATTCGCGATGTGAGCGCATCGGATGTCATAACCGCGGTTCGTCAGGTATGGAATTCTTCCCTTTACGTCTTCTCGTTACCTAGGCCGGAATCATAGCTAATGGACGGTGTCAACAAAACAGTGTACCTACATCCGATTCGCAGAGCCAAGCAAAGTCAATGATACTGGTCCCTGCCCCATCAGTATTCCCAGTGCCACTTCCACATTCGCGCTACCAATGCCCACGACTTCCTTCATCCCACACGAGCAGAGTCACGATACCGGCTTCGCCGTCTGGGGCACGCTGGCGATTGTGTTTGGCATATCTGCTCTACTATGTCCAGTTGCATACTTCCTACAGAAGAGGAGAAAGTCTCGCAAGAAGGAGGACGTGTCTGGTGGACAATTGTATGATGCCAGAGCCGCAAGGCTCGCGCAAACGCAGGAGTTTGTCCCGGCGCCTGACTACGCGACTGCGAACGCTGACGCTGCACCTCCCTCCATATGAACAGTCAACGCCGAAATGACGAGCTGAAGTGATCCTGAATTCGGAATTCTGTATATAGTACTGAGCATTGAACAAGCAATTATTCGGATAATTAAATGAGCAACGCTCCCCAATTTCACTGAGTATTTTGGTACCATCTGACCGAAGAGGTCCATTATATTGTTACACCTCAGTTCTCATGCCGAGTAGATATTATACATATTGTACAAGCAACGGTCCTCAAGCCTATGCTGAGATGTCCAGTATTTAGAAAAACTTGTCCTCAGAATCTATTGCAGATGAGGAGCTCGATACGATGGCTCGGTCGGGAAATGACTCCGCCTCGCGAGAAGTCTGTGCCGTTGATCCTTTGACAAACGAATGGCAGAGCAGCCCAGCTGCGACACTGACATTCAAACTATCGACAGAGCTGCCTTGCACAAATTTGGGCACAGAAAGCTCGAACTCTGTCGCGACCTTGATCGGCCGTGGAAGTCCATGACCCTCGTTTCCGAGTACCAGGATGCACGGGTGCTGATCGAGAGGCCGATCTTGCTCAACGTCCTCAGTGGAGATGAACTTGTCGCCGTGCATCTTGACCAGCTTCTTTTCTGGTGGAGCCACGGCAGAGTACGTCCTCCATCCCATCGCCTTTGAGTCATGGAGAAACTCGACTGGTGAGTTAACGATGAATATGGTGACTTCCTCGGCGGCACCAGCAGCGGATTTAAGCACCACTGGTGTCAGATTGGAAGAACCGCGGCTGGTGATGCCAACTGCGTCGATGCCTATATAGCTCGCGGTACGGAGCAATGCGCCGAGATTGCCAGGATCGAGAATCTCATGGAGGAGAAGCACAAGTGGTTTCGAGGTCGAGTTCCTCGCCTTGCGAACGAAGGCGTCCTCTCCGTTGATAGATCTCTGTTCCACTGTTTGGTAATCCAGTTCGATGTGAAACCCAATTCTGGACGGAGATTCTTCTAGCCGCCCGAGCGACTTGACTGGTAATTGAGGCAGAGGAGACGTCTCGAGGACAAAGCCATTGTGTGGGCGACCCATACTCATTTTATCCATCAAGCGCTGGTCTTTATTCGGAACAATAGTGACGGGAACGCCTCGTGATTTAGCCAGGGCAATCATGGTGTCGTTTTCTTTGGAGTCCCTCCTGTTCTCGCCGCCGTATACGTATAGATTATACAGTTGTCGGCGTCCTTGTTCGAGAGCTGCTTTGACGACAGACTTGCCGTAGAGGAATTGTGACGCGGCCGTCGTATATTTGATTGTCATAGGCATCATACCGCGCTTTTTTGGCCTTGCAGGCATATCTGCGTCCAAGTCATCCTCACGCTCTTTCATCCTCTCTTCACGCGACTCCTTGTTCCAACTGTGACGGGGGATCTCTTTATCACGACTGTTGTGACGCCTTAATTCCTCGCCGTTGGGTGCGAGCTGCCGCGGCCGGACCGGCTCCTGTAACTTCAGCGAAGCAGCAGTATCTTTGAGTGAGCCATGTTGCTTCAAATGATAAACCAGGCTGCGTTTTCCAAACGAGAAGTCAGGGTCAAGGAAGCGCTTCCGCCTTGTCTGTCTGCCTGTGTCGTCCTCAATTTCTGATGTTAATCCCTTTCGATCGAGCTTTTTACGAAGCTTCTGTTGCTGTCGAGCCGACGAGGCGCCATCGAAAGCCCTCGCAGTCCTGCCGATTCTATCATCTCTTCTCGAAGACTCCTCGTGACTTCGAGTGCCAGAAGGTTGTGGGCGTGGCTGTCCAAACTGTACTCGCTCGGACCGTCGAAGGCCCCTATGGATCGCCGACAAGCTGGCGTGGCGAGAGGTCGCCGGAGGGGCCAAGATCAGACTGCGTTGCAGTGGCCAACATGTTATCCAGCGGGAGCCGAGGAGACTCTTTTTCGTTGCGCTTATCATAGCATCTTTTGCGATTCGGATCACCAAGTTTTCCTCACCACGTCATGGTCAGTTTCTTGGACCCCTTCTTGTGTGACAGCCGCTAGCAGTTTTCTGCCGTTTTGTAGGGACAGGGTACCTTTAGAGCGGTGAACATTGCGGCAGACGTCATTGGACATTGGGTCTTTCCGTTCTGCCATCCCTAGATCCACTTTGTACATGGGACTTTACGCGTGTTTAAACCGGAATCGCGTCTCACATCCCAAGTTTTATTCGAGCCATATATCAATGCCGGCAGTTGCTTTGCGGTTCGGGACGGTTACCTCGGGTCGCCGCGCCATATCTATGGACTCTCTCAGTATCACAACCTCATGAATCTAGGCTTTTCGTCTCCGTTTCGCCAGCTGTCTTTGAGCAGTATTAACGTGAAAACATGCAAGCGAGGCTTCATGAATGACTTGACAACCACTTTCAAATGGAGGATGACGAGCCAACGCTTGCCGATGCTCAGCAGGCGGCGAACCTGAATGGGAACGAAACGGCATCACATCCGAAAATTTCATTCGACTTCTGCGAAACCCAGTTCGACAATGACAGTTGCAGCGATGAGACGCCCCCGGAGCAAGCATTGGCCGATGATGCAGACCAGTACTCAGCAGCTGTCCCAGAGCACAGACTTCAGCTAGAGATCTGTGTTCCTGCGCTTCCATCGGAATCTCGGCAACAGTATGAGGAAATCCACAGCGAGGTTGTGGAGAGTGTGCGATCTTTGGTGAAGCCCCCAGATGGTGACGGCGAAACCGCTGAGGTTGAATTCACCGACGGAACACTGCGTATGGTATGTAGCACAGCCTACCTAGTATGCAAATGAACTTCCAATGTCACTTCCTCCGCATCATAACTCAGGGCCTTTTCTGTTTTTATTGTGTCATAACTATTATTGTCGTCTCCTCGGGACCAACACACATTCATCTGGCTGCCGGCTCACTTATCACTCACTTAGCTGCTACTCCTTTGTTTGTGCGTGCATTGTCTCCGTTGATCCCTTACTCTGGCGGTTTGTGTTCATTCACTGCGGAAGAAACTGAGGCGTGTTTTGGCACACTCGTACACATCCACGCATAGCGTTGCAACTCATACACTTGCTTCTGCACATTCCTTTATATGCACTATCTTGAGCCATCTAGACTCGCTGACACTCACATAAGATTACAACTTCAGAAATCGAATCTCTTGAGAACGGTGCTCACGCACTAGCCACCTACCTCGCAGACATGGAAAACGGCAGTCGAAAGCGAAAACATGACGTATACTTAGAGGGTCAGTCCGGAAGTAGTTCAGACGATTCTGACAACTCTAGCGTCACAGACTGGTTTAGAAGAAGGCATCGACCAACCTATCAATAGCCGTCCGAGCCGTGCTCGAAATTCGAGCCGCTATCTCGATTCACGAGTTGCTTCGAAATCGCAGCCCGATGACAGCGACTCTGACATCCTCCTGGAACAGCCTCGTCGTAGCTCCCGGAGGAAACAGGCCAGGTTTTCAAACATCGGCTCCATGTCTAGAGGGCAATCCGATGCTGAAGATGATGATGGTTTCATGCCAGTTATATTTGATATTACGAACAGCCTTCCTAGAGGGAAACGTCGGCTGGGACGTTCTCGAAGACTCCGCCCAACTGCCCGGCAGCAGCCGTCACGGTTAAATGACTCCGATATTGAATTTGAACAGCCTCGAAGATCTTCGCGAGCCACGCGGAATATCCGGTATGCACAGGATAACATGGATTTGGACGACGACTCATTTTATCGGGTTGAAAATGGTCCACAGGGTGCCCCGAAAGTGGTATCTGTGAAGGAGATCTTTCAGCCAGTGTCTCCCGAATCTCAATTCGCCTTGGTACATATGAAAACGTGTTGCGCCTGCAAGGGCTCCAGCAACCAAGGCCAATTTGTGTACTGTCAAGGCTGTAGCTACACTTACCACAGGCACTGCATCGGACCTCGAAGCGCCCGTGATCACTTGGCTACCAAGATTGGAGAGTCGGATTTCGTTCTGCAATGTCGATTTTGTATTGAAGTGCACCAAAAGAAAGATATTACGGCCCCACAGCGATCAATCTGTCAAGGATGTATGACAAGCGGCGGATCGTGTGCTCCGTTCTCGAAGAGACAAACAACACGGCAAGAGGAGAAGATTCGAGAGCAGAATGGGGGTGTCGACCCCTCTACCCCTGTCAGGGCAGATCTTCTCAACAATCATGACAATGTGCTCTTTCGTTGTTGCAATTGTCACAGAGCTTGGCAGCAGAGTCATCTGCCTCCAATTGGAAGCGAAAGTCCTACTCAACACCAGGCGTATGGAGCACTTAAGGACTACTCCATCGACTGGCATTGCAACGAGTGCACTTCGGCTCAGCAGAAAATACACCGAATCGTGGCTTGGCGAACCAAAAAGCCGCTTACTAATTATCCTGCAGTATTCACGAGGGTCAACGACGATGAAAAAGAATACCTCGTCAAGTGGGACACTCTGTCATACTTTCACTGCACTTGGATGCCGGGGGCATGGATATACGGCGTAGCCGCTGGCGCGATGAAGAATTCGTTCGCAAAACGTGCCACAGAGGTAAACTTGTTCAAACCCAGTGAAAAAGAGGCCATTCCGGAAGAGTTTTTGATGATTGACATCATCTTTCGAGTGAAGCTTGATCGTGCAGCGATCAGGGGCAACACGAGGGAGGAAGATGAGGCAAACATCTCCAATATCACCAAAGTTCTGGTGAAATTTCAAGGTCTCAGCTACGATGATGTGGTGTGGGATAGTCCTCCCTCGAAAGACCCGGGGGATATATATGCTGCTTTTGAACTGGCCTATCAAGATTATCTTGGCGGCAAATACTTCCAACACACTTCTCACAACAAAATGAGAGAACGCATGCGAGCATTCAAAGAAGACAAGCTTGAAGAGGTCGTAATTCAACCAGCAGGCTTGAAGAGGGGCAAACTCATGGGGTACCAGATCGAGGGCCTGAATTGGCTTTTATCAAACTATCACAAAGGCCGAAGCGTCATCTTGGCGGACGAGATGGGACTGGGCAAGACCGTTCAGGTTGTCAGCCTCGTTACCTATCTCGTCCAGGAAAGCCCTCAAGTAGGATTTGTCAGTTTTCAAAGAAGTGATCATAGGAACTAACGTTTCACTCTAGTGTTGGCCCTTCCTCATCTCGGTGCCAAATGCAACCTGCCCCAACTGGCGCAGGGAGTTCAGGCAGTGGGCTCCAGATTTGCGAGTCGTCACCTACCATGGCGGCAAAGAATCCCAAGAGCTCGCTTACAAACATGAGCTGTTTCCGAATGGGTCCCGTGATATGACGGCACATGTTGTTATCATGTCTTACGATTCTACTCAGGACCCGAAAACCAAGGAGTTTTTCGGCTCTGTTCGCTGGGCGGGGCTGGTCGTTGACGAAGGCCAGCGTCTAAAAAACGACCGTAATTTATTGTACCAGGCGCTCCGTGCTCTGAAAATTCCATTTCGACTGTTGCTTACAGGAACCCCTTTGCAAAATAACAAGCGAGAGCTTTTCAACCTCATTCAATTCATTGACCAATCAAAAAACGCTGAAGAGCTTGACCAGGAACTCGCTGTTCTTGACAAGGAAACCCTCCCGAAACTACATGAGTTGATTCGACCTTATTTTCTGAGACGAACAAAAACTGGCGTACTCAAGTTCTTACCTCCAATGGCTCAGATAATCCTGCCAGTCAGTATGACGGTCATTCAAGAAAAGCTTTCCAAAAGTATTATGGCGAAGAACCCACAGCTCATCAAGGCCATTTTCGCCAACGGCAAAGTGGGGAGAAAGGATCGTGGCAGTCTCAACAACATCTTGATGCAGCTGCGGAAGTGTCTCTGTCATCCTTTCATGTACTCTAAAGCCATTGAAGAAAAACACGACGATCCAGCAGTCATTCACCAGAATCTGGTGGAGGCGTCTGCAAAGCTTTTGCTCCTTGAGGTGATGCTTCCGAAACTGAAGGAAAGAGGGCATCGAGTCCTGATCTTTAGCCAATTTCTTCAACAGCTTGACATAATGGAAGACTTTCTCACCGGTATTGGCTATCAATTCAGACGACTGGATGGCAACATGTCAAGCTTGGAGAAGCAGCGTCGCATTGATGCCTTTAATGCACCAGACTCTCCCATTTTTGCTTTCTTGTTGTCAACCCGTGCTGGCGGTGTTGGTATCAACTTAGCGACGGCGGACACGGTAATCATTATGGATCCCGATTTCAACCCACATCAGGACATACAGGCTTTATCGCGAGCGCATGGCATTGGTCAGAAACGCAAGGTTCTCTGCTTCCAATTGATGACCAAGGACACCGTGGAAGAGAGGATCATGCAAATCGGCAAGAAGATGGCACTTGATCATGCCCTCATTGAGAGCATGGATGATGACGACCTCGCAGGTGATGACTTGGAATCTATTTTGAAGCATGGCGCCCAAGCTCTTTTCGCCGATGATTATCAAAAAGGAGCTATCCAATATGATGGCCCTTCTGTTGACAAACTCTTGGATAGATCCGACGTCGAACAAACGAAGACGGATCAGGACGGCTCCGCAGAGGCGCAATTCTCATACGCCAAAGTATGGGCGAATGAGACGGGTGCGTTGGAAGATGGCTTGGCTGCTGCAACTGAGGCAGAGGCTCCAGAACCTATTTCTTCCAGCGTCTGGGATAAGATTCTCGCGGAGAGAGAGGCAGAGGCTCGCCGCCAAGCGGAAGCGAATCAAGAGAAACTCGGAAGAGGAGGAAGACGCCGAACGGTAAGTCGCACACTTCATGCCTACATCGCGGATGCTGACTTGCTTTTTTTTTTTTTTTTTCATTATCAGACCAATAACTACAAAACGGATGTGTTGGCAGAGTTTCTCCCGGACACAGAAGCCCAAGCCCACGAAAACTCGGACTCTTCAGACGATTTTGCTGGTGCCGACGTAGCATCCGCATCTTCATCTGACGAGGACATGCGCGTAGAAGGTAAAACACGGAAGACCACTCCAAGCAAAGCAAAAGCTGCACAAATCACTCCAAGAAAAGAAGCCAAGACGGTCAAAAAAGTTGACAAACGAGCTCAGCAGAAGACTTCGCCCAACTCGACCCGTCGAAACACACCAGCCACGCCAACTCGACCACAAGGTTCAAAATGGCCAAAACCGCAGCGTACAGTGACGACGAGCTCCAAGCCAAAGCCCAAGGCCAAGGTTTCGGGAACAGCACCACGCAATATCGAACGCAAACCAAATCAGAAGTGCAGCCGTCCGGGAAGTACGGGAAAAGGAGGTCAGGCCCGAAACAAGGGATCAAAGACAAGTATAGATACGCAAATTACCAGCCTCCCAGGGTCACAGGCGCCTCCCAGTCCATCCCTTACCGCGACTCTGAGCACTTCGTCGCCGGAAACCCTTGGACCATCAACTCCAGTCAGCATCCCCTCTCCATCCTCCACAGCCAACAGCAAGTGAACGGGGCTAGCACAGCAGGTTCAAGTGGTTTTCCTCTCGTCTCTCATCCCGAAGATCGTCGAGCTGGGTCAGACAAAGCCACATCGCAGTTATCGCAGCAGTCGGGCCAGTACCCATCCCTACGAGAACCGTCGCATTTTACAGAGTCGAACATCCGTATCAGGATTGATAACATCATCCACTCACAAGGCTCTAGCATGACCACAGGGCCTCAGCATTTGAGATTCCTCGAACATAGCTTATATGAGGTGAGCCGGGATAAATTGCGGCTCAAGAGGTAGCATGGGGGCGTTTGCTGAACATTATACAAATGGTTGGTTTATAGATTTATACAAGGGGTTCTCTTTCAAAAAAGTGTACGACTAGCACTCTACGCTTGGTATTGCTGTTGACGGGGAAACGGCAGGCGGAAGGGATAGAATTAGATACCCCAAATGATGAAGAATATACTCAATACGCCAGATGTTGCGCGACTCTGTCTTCCATGTTGAGTGAAGGAGTGGGGCAAGGCTGATGGATGATGGATGATGGATGATGGATGGGGACATCTGGGTGGATGTGTTTGCCAGTGCAGGACAAAGCGTGAAGGTAGGTATTGATTGATACTGACTGTGACTGTGCAACCCCACACATGCCACCTCGCCCCTCGCCCCTCGCACCAGTTGACTGTGCCTAGTCAGCCCTGTTCGTTCACCTTTTCCTCGATCAACCAGACCTGACTGCTTGGCTGCAACCCCTCCATGTCGTCTCGGGCCCGATAACCCATGTTCTCCATTCGACTTCCATCATTGAACTGCCAAAACCGCCACATCCTGAAGCTGTTATTTCCTGCGCATTAGCCTGCATAGCGTCGCTTTCCCAGTCCATGTCCCATTTTTCACTTTTCGACCCTCCGCAACGCATGCATTCAAGTAGAGCTGGTCACTGAGCCTTGGCACGAGAGCTCGCCCCGCTGCAGCTTGACATCGTGGGAGACACCATTGCATGTCGAAGTCGGTAAAGGCACCACGCTCACCCACTTTACATATCACCAACGCTGGCCATCCGAGCCTCGTCGCTGTGCCGGGAGGGAGCATGGAAAAAGTGCAGAGTGCTCTGACGGCATTGACGCCCGCCAGGCCTTCCACCAAGTCAGCAGCCAAGGCCTATGACGCCGCCATCAGGCAACACATTGCGTTGCTAAACAGCACCGCGGCGGAGATCCGATCCGTTCTCCAGAAGGATGCACAGGCGCCCCTCGAGGTAAGACGGTCTGAAAGTTCACATCAAGCATTGGGAGTAAATATATTGGCCGTCTTCTGACGTGTTTCCAGACACTCGATCCTGCTGTTCACTCTATTAGCTACCTCTTCATCCTCCAGTTCCTGTCCGATTCCGTGAACAACGGCATACAGATCTCGACAAAGCTGCTTCTGGACAAGATTGTCGAATTTCTCGTCAACTTTGATCCTATACAGATTCGATATGCCGGTCAATCGCTTCTCGCCCTCTTCGACAAGATTGGAAGCGGGCAGCTCTTTTCGGTAAGCCGCCAACGGCAGATTCAGTGGCGCAATATGACATTTAGCTGATTCTCTTTGGTATCCAGGCATTAGTAGCGGTCGAACTGCTGTCTACAGCAATTTTGCGCATCGACCCTACCGGCTCATTGTTTACTTCCACGTACTTCATGTTAGCCCGGCTTGCATACAACTCCAACTCAATAGAGCCAGCCTTGCAAGTTATCGATCGAGACATTTTGTTTTACCCCAGCTCCGCGAACGCGAAGGAGAACAGCGTACTCTGTGAAGAAAATTTGCCGCCGACCTCATACATCTCAACGCAGACCTCTCTTACGGAGAAGGTCAACGCAGCAACTGTTTTGGAATACAACTTTATTCGCGGCCTGATTTACACGTCAAGAAGAGATTGGAGCAAAGCAGAAGAAGCTTTTGAACAAGTCATCTCACACCCGTCAAAGGACAGAAACGTCAGCAAGATCATGGTAGACTCGCACAAGAGGTGGGTGCTAGTCGGGCTTCTCAATCAGGGCAAAGCTCCAACCGCGCCGGCGTACATATCAGGAAGTGCTCAGAATGCCTTCAAAATTGCAGCCAAGGCGTACGAAAGCGTCGCAGAATCGTTCAAGACGGGAGACGCTGAAAAGCTCAAGTCGCAGATCGAGGAGAATGCCGCGACCTGGGAGGAGGATGGAACCACGTCTCTGCTACAAGAGGTCCTCTCTTCTTACCAGAAATGGCGGATCCTTAATTTACGAGACATTTATCAGCGTGTCAGCATGACCCAGGTACGGGAGATGACGTTGGACGCGGAAACAGGAAGCTCTCTGCAGAACGATGCTGTCGTTGAACAGTTGATCCGTCAAATGATCGAGGCCGGCATGCTCAAAGGTCAAATAGAACGAGACGAGAGTGGCACTTATATATTCTTTTCACAAGGAGGCGGTGCAATGTTGGAGGCAGAACTTGCGACGCAGATTGCGACGAGCTATCACAGCATCGAGTCGCTTGGGAAGCAGTACAAGCAGATGAACAACCAGCTGAGCAGCAGCAAAGAGTATGTGAAGCATCTTGTGCGGGAACAAAAGCGTGCTGAGAAGGATGGCGTAGACGCCGGTGTCGGCTTTGACTCTCAGATAGAGGATGAGGATCTGATGGCTGGTGTTGTGGCTCATTCGTAACGAGTGGCTTTACGCGTCAGGAGTTTGCAGGGCATAGACGGCATGATTTTTCTTTGCTGCATAGAGAAAAACGGGAGTGGGTTTCATTTGCATGTTCTGAGGAGAGAATTGTATAGTTGAGGTAACGTACAGTCAATGACCTTATGAAATTTTACTTTCCTTTGCCAAGAAGAGCGACTTGTGTGTTGGATCCTGCTCCGCCATGTCTTGCTGGCTTTCTCGTTATTTTAAGTGACCTGCCGTATCACATGGTCTGCATGAAGGTTTTTTTTTTTTTTTTTCCCTTTTCTTCGAGGAAGTGAGTCATCAATATTCTCCATGAGCCATAGACAGAGTTCCCTATTTGACTCAGTCATTGCACGCTGCTTTAACTCCATTCCAGCAGGTGCTAGGTACTTCAGTTATGCTCAAAGTCATCGCAACCTCAAAGCGTCGCAACCTCAAAGCGTCGCATGTTAGCACTTTATGTCAATTCCACTGATGACGGTCTTTCGGCATCTTCATCTCTGCTGCTCTTCCTAGCTCTTTCTCAACGATATATTACAGATACACCACTTTATACTCACAAATATCGCAACCAGCTAATGACAAACGGACTGAGCGCTGTTGTAAGTATAATAGTATCGCGCACTTACGCCTACAAGTCCTATCTTTCACAGTCTCGGCATCCTAGCGCAGACATGGGACCTGCGAAACTGAGTTGCTCACCAAACCATCAACGTTTAGAGTTACCTTCCACAGAACCAAACTCACGATCCTCTTCGACCATCTTCTCCATATACGCATGTGTCAACTCTGTTTCCGACAAGTATAAATATCTGCCCTCCCCCCCCCTTTCCTCCCAGAACTTGTCTCGTTCATCTCTCATTTCTCACATAACACTTGCTACTTCTGGCGACATTTCTTGCATCCTCTCATCAGACGAATTCACCACCCAGGCAACAGGAATACTCATCAAAACCAACTCACAAACCAACAAAAGCACCCGAGCTTCTTGCAGGGCGAAACAAACCATACAAAACCAACTTACAAACCTGAGCAAAAAATCTTTTACTCTACAAAGACAAAAAAATCCTCTTCTCTCTTTCTCTCTCAAAAATCCGAAACCCGTCTCAATCTCTCAAAGTCTCTCCACCTCGACTCTCAAACATAAAACAACCACAAGATTTTCGAGATGCGTCTCTTCGGGACCGCTTCCTGCTCAGTCGCCCTGACTGTCCTCCTCGGAGCACTTACCACCGTCAGCGGCTATTCTGCAATCCTCGTTGATCCTGTCGCTGTTGAAAACGGACAAGATGTCGTCCAGAGTAGCAAGTCGTTGGAGACTACACCAGTCTCAGATGATCAAGCCTCGCCTTTTCGCAAGGCCCTTGTTCATGGAAAAACAACAATTCTCACACAAACAAACACAAACAATTCGGGTGTTGCCGGCGTTGTCATTCGACGACAGCACAAAGGCCCCGAGGATGACTACGACACAAACGTGTCACTCATCAACGCCACGCCTTACCGCTGGCACAAAACCTACAACAACTCATACCAACTCACGGGTTGGGAAGACAATTGGCCCACATACATCACGTCTGGTCAGTCCGTCACTGTTCGCGCCAATAACTTTGGATACGGCTTGCACAATCGCTACGATTCAGCCGGCGAGGTGACGTACTTCCTGGAGGGCACACAAAAACCCTCCTCTTTCCAAGTGCAGTATCGGTCTGGTCGTCCGCATCACGTATGGATCCAGTTCCGCGAGCACCTCAAGACACTCAACAACGCCGAAGGCACAGAACACAACTTGGGTTTCAGCCGTCTCCCCGGCGGAGTGGGCTTCGTGCTCGCCGGCAAAGAAGGAGATTTTATATCGAATGACAGTCCCATCCATTGGATGCAAGCACAGCTCCCTGAGATTGGCAACCTGTCTCTCCGCGAAATCACTCTTCCTCGCTCCCACCACGCTGGGCTGTGGAAGTGCGGTGAAGCAATCGGGGTGGCTCAACCTCACAACACACAAACACACACTGTTTCTCTCTTCGATCAACTCGGCAACGGGGGCATCCGCGTACTCGACGTGCGTCCTCTGTTCCGCAACAAGAAGTTCCGCGAGAGCCACGGGTCTTTCTTGGGAACGACATACAACGGCATGACGGGCGCCTCGCTCCGCGAGATGGTCGACATGTTCAACGACTTCACGAGCAAGTACCCCAGCGAGATGTACATCTGGGACATCCACGAGGGTGACGCGCGCAACAGAGACGAAAGTTTCCGCCCCGTCAATGATGATGATCTTAAAGAATTATACCGCGAGCTCAAGCGCATCAGGTGGCGAGAAGTCTTCTCCGACGACGAGGACCTCACCGCCAGACCACTCAACTTCTTCATCAAGCCCAAGCTCATCAAGAAGGGCAAGTCAACCGTTTTCATCCGCCTCCCAGCAAGCCGGGCCCTGAGAAAACACTTCCCAGGCGGTAGCCACGGCTTCGTGTCAGGCATCAATTTCCCTCTCAAGACGCACTGGTCCAACACGAACGATGTGTCGAGGATGGTGAAGGATCAAGTCGCGGGCTTGCGCGACGCGCGCAGCTCTAGAAGAATGGAGATTTAAAACATGGATTGGCTGTTGACGCAGGTCGGCCTGCAGGCTGCGTTTCCGCTAGACTCCATCATGGAGCTCAGCAGAACGGCATGGGCTACTTTATATGGCTCGTTCTGGGACGCTCTCACGGATACTACGTATCCTAACATGGTGACGATGGATGATGTCCACGGGAACTCTCACAAGGCCATTGTCATGGCGATCAATAAGTGTTTGGCGGCGAGGAGGTGTGGTGATCTTGGGGGGAAAGTGAAGGGGTTGAATGAGACGAAGGGTGCCTGATGAGGCCCTTGAAAAGTCATTTTATTTTTGTCATTTGGAAAAGAGCGTCAGCGTTGCATTTTGTTGGCATTATATGGCGCTTCATGGGGGAAAGTCATGGAAAAGACAGCGTTTGATTTTGGAAATGAGACAATGAGACACAATGGTTGATACCCTAGTTTGTTTGTTCCTTGTGAAATTGACGTGATGCTCATGTTGGCTGTCTATGGCCTCTTCTATTCAATCTATATACACCGCAGTGCTTATATGCCTATTCTAATGGCAATATACCATACCGTCTAAATTGTGCCGTTTAACGGAAGTCCGCTTAAATCAATATTGTTCCGCTGTCGCTCTTCTTACTTTCGAAAATCTGCGAAGTCGGGTATACCATAACTCGCCTTGTAATATTACCAATTAAGCAACACCCGTTGACGCCTAAAGTGACAAAAAATGAATGTGTGTATCCATGACGAAGCACCTAGGAGGTATTCCCCTTTCTTCGTCTCACAAAGCTAGGCAAGTCCGTCAACCGATTCGAGCTGCTCGTCGGCGATGTCTTGCCGCCCTCGCTCGGCGCCTTGGCTCTCCTATCCGGTTTGCAGCAGCATCCCATGGCGGCGTGTAACAAGAATGCAAGATCCGTCGTCAGAGCCCCGATCCACATGAAAGCAAACATTTTGACGCCAATGTTGGCCTTGATGTTCAGCTGATCCTGCGCGGTGAGTGCCACCTTGGCAGCCACGCTGATGACAGTCGCAATGATGGCCGCAACGGTGAGAATGATGCCAGACAGGCCACCGATGAAGATGAAAAGGCTGAACCAGCGCGTGCGCATGACGAGCGGCGTGCCGAGGAGCAGAATGAAGTTGAGAATCGTGCCGACCATGAAGAAGCCGTACATGACTTTGGATCCAATCTCTAGGAGACGCAGAATGGTCTTGACCTGGGCGGGAAGAGCGATTCTGGCCCCGGCGAGGAGCTGGCTGACGAGGATCTCCACGGGGTTGAACCAGTAGAAGGTCTGAGGGTTGGAGCAGTATGTGATGCCGCTGTTATAAAGCGAAAATTAGCATAATGCACAGCAAATTCATTTGTCAAATTGCAATTGATATTTTTGAATCAATATCTGGAAGGGGCAAATGTACGTATCCAGGTATCCCTCGCAATAGTTCCACACGCCAACCTGATAAAAGTCATGAAGGCCCAAGCTCCGAGCTACCGAGTTGAGAAGTTTGGCATTGGCCACGGCAATGGGGATAATCTGAGAGACATCGAGCTGAAAGAAGTACAGGTCCCTCAGGACGGCGATGTCGTGTGTGTTTCCGAGGAGGACGAGGATGAGAAAGGGAATGGAGATGAGGTATAGGAGGCCGGCTACGATGGTTGTGTTGCGGCGAGCCTTCGGAGCGGCCATGTTGCGAGCTGTGGCTGGTCGCAGCCGACGTGAGCTACGAGTCGATGGGCAATGGCTGGAAAGAAAGTGGTCGAAGTCGTGATTATGGAGAAATTAAAGAAATCACCCTGATAGTGAGTGTGTGTGGTGGTGATGTTCCAAAGACAGGGAAAAAAAGTGCTATAGTGTTTGACGCGTGAAGGTGACGTCGTTGGCGCAGCAGGAGCTTGAGCTGCCTGCGATAGGCTCAGGTCAGTGGGACAGGACAGGACAGGACAGGAACAAGACGACGCCAGCCAGACACTCGCCAACAAAGCGACTGGAAACTTTCTTAGGCTCTTGGGCTGCGTCTGCCAGACCCAGACTGCTTCAGTTCCAACCTGCATTGACTTGGTGCTGGAGTCAGAGCCCACAATTCCAGCTCCATCTCAATCCCAGGATGCCATGCTTAGCCCGCTCGCTGCCACAACTGCCGTGGGCAAGTTTCATTTCGACCCTCACGCCATCCCGGCCGGCCCATTCATTGTTTGAGAGGGCAGAAAAAACCGATTCTGGCGCCTGCCGATCGGCCAATGGATCACAGCGTCCGGGATGGAAGCGCCAGGTCGGCATCCTGGTCGGCAGCATGACAACTCCTGTCAGGGCAGAGCTATAGCTTGTCTGGAATCCCAGAGAAGTAAATGAACTGTGCATTGAGCACAAAGCATGCTCTATTTGGCAATGTTCACGGTGAGCGTCAACATGCCAACATCGTAAGACGCTCTCCTGCTGCGCCATCCTCCCTTCACCATGGTCTCTTACTTTGTCGTCCCATCACCGAGAGCAAACTCGACCGGCTGCAGCGGAAGAGGTCCACGCAGGCAGAGCTGGCGTGTTGAACCGTATTGGAGAATAAATAGCCTTGTTTAGTCCGCAGGTTATTGGCGCCTAGCCTTGCTTGGCCGCCCAGCTTCAGGTAGACCAAGAATGCACGCCACGGCAAAATCCCCGAGACGTCGAATCCCACGGCACACAAACACTGGTTCGTCCCATGCAGTGTCCGCCTGCGACATGCGGCTCGACGTGCCGTGACAGGCGACGTGGCTGAGGCGCAGAGGTTTAAGAAATCTCGTGTTCCACGACTAGACGCGCGGTTTCTCATTCAATCAAGTGAAACACAAACAGCAACGACTGGAAGGGCATGTTTTTTTAGTCCAAAGTAAAGAGGATACCCACAGGCTTGGCCAGAAGCCAAGCAATATGTTATCGTACGTCTGCTGTATGGAGACAGGGTTGGGTGAGCATAAGCTGGAGAATTCGAAGAATTATGGTGTCCGGTTTTGCCTCGTTTTGGCAATGGTGCCATTCATGGAGTGGAACTGGGCCAAACGGTAGCGCCTCTCGCGTCGTCTCGGTTTTGAGGCACTTGCGGCATTGATACAGTAATAATACGTGACTGTAGGGCCTTGGCGTAGAGCTGTTTTCTCGGAACTGGTGAGGTCATGCATTGCGACTCTGCCCCGTTCAGACCCCACGTGCGTCTGGGAGACCATGTGGAATTGCATGCCGCGAGAGTCTAATAATGTGCAATTGAGGGCCAGTGGTGTCGAACTGTTGTTGTGGAGAGAGAGTATTCCAAGTTCATTGGCAGAGAGTCGGACAATAG
This sequence comes from Periglandula ipomoeae IasaF13, assembly GCA_000222875.2. Taxonomy (NCBI): domain Eukaryota; kingdom Fungi; phylum Ascomycota; class Sordariomycetes; order Hypocreales; family Clavicipitaceae; genus Periglandula; species Periglandula ipomoeae. The sequence continues at coordinate 47,666 of AFRD01000226.1, forward strand.
TTGATTGTGGTTGCACAATGCGCCTGGAGGGTACCAGGTGATGATCAATGCTGTGTCGCGATGGTGGAGGCCAGGCACGAACCACGCGAAACGGTCGAGTTGCTGCCGTGTTCTGCATGTAGTGTCAGGCTTATCGACAAGACTTATCGTCTGGAGACAGAACTACAGCCCAGTCGGTACCAACAGGCAAAGGCCTCTAATTTGGACCCGACAGCCTAAGCACGATATCGCTCATGGCAAGGCTGTTGAGTCTGGCAGTTACTCGGCCAAGAGTTGAACCAAGCTTGGGTCTTCAGGGCTATCAACCAGGTCATCAGGACCATGTCCCCAACTAGAGTACTATGTATAACAAGCATCACAAAGTCACTCCCCGCGATCTGAAAGGTTCCGTGATCTCGCTTTGTTGAGAGCGGGCTCGCTCGCGACTCATAAATTTCTATTTCGAGACGATACATGTGATTTCGTCCAATCAAGTAGTCTCGTTTGGATGTTTTAACGTGCTTCAGTGTCACCTGAAGGTTGTAGATGGGCAGACAATAGGAAACTACTCCACGTCAACTGGCAGGACACATAGACCAGGTGTTGGTCCAGGGTGTTCACGATAACTCCAGATTTTGGTTTTCTGGGGAGGTATAAAATCTGGCGATTCTGAATCTTCCCCAGACTTTTGAAAATGGTAATCAGAGAAAACATTCCATATAGTACAGTACTGCACAACCTTAAACATTTTTCTTTCTGATATTTCTACCTTTACAGCCACTTCATCGTATCCACGACCTACTCTGCGTCTTTGGTAGACGATAGATACAAATATACACACATACACATACAGTATACACATACAATTATATACACACATACACACCACTTCCACCCCGTGCTTATAAAACAACAACATCCATATCGGCATTACAGCATCATCACAATGCAACTCAAACTCATAACCCTCCTCGCCGCCACAGCGCTGGCCCACGAGTCCACATGCCCTGGGTCCGGACGCTGCTCCCGATGCCTCATCCGCCGCAAATTCAGTAACGGCCAGACGAATTGCGTCTACAACTACGTCGGCGCCAAGGACTGGGGCGATGACGGCAACGGTGTCTACTTTTGCAAGATGAGCGCTTCACAGGACGAAATCGCCCAGTATTGCAAGGGCGAGGCGGGCCATTGTCATCTGGATGGCCTCCTTGACTATGGCATGGGCAGCTATGATTGCTGGGATTGCTAGGGTTATATGGCGATCGAAGAGGTGGCACCTGGGTCACAAAATATGTATATTACTGAACGAATTACTTTGAACGTGGAACTTTTTTGGAATGATTGCTGGTATTACTTGGGCATTTGGGTTGGTAGGGCAGACAGGGCTTGGCTGTGCTTGGAATATTGAATTTGGCGTCGAGAGAGTCAGTAGGGTGCTTGGCGCATACACCGCCGATATTGGGTTTCAATGGATGCATTGACAGATCAACAAGTGGTTCCGTGTCCGGTTTTCGTCCATCGTAATGTGCCTTCTCCACTGTCTGTCTCAATCTCGCGACTCCTGAACCTGCCGATCGTCAGTTCGCGTGTGTTTTGATGGCTTGCTTTTTATCCCCGCTTTGCTGATAAAGTTGTGTTAATTCCCGTCGAGCCGCAATGGCAAGGATTGATATTTTTTTTGCAGAGTCAGGGCGGCATAGGCATGGCAGGACAAGCCACCTACGCTAGACCAGGGCATAGTCGATTAATGACAAGCGCGGCAGAATGGTGCCGGGAACAAGCACCGAGAGAGAAGATTGGGCTAGCATCAGTGGACCAGCCTGCAGTAGAGAATTGAGAACAAGACTTTGATCCACCCGAGAGAAGGAGAAGAGGAAGAGACACTGCAGAATCGATTGCTGGTTGATGGCGCGGCCCTTGTTCAGCAACGGCCTGGCCTAGTCCCGTCTCGTCTAGGCGCCGGCCTGGCTTTCTCGGCAGCTCGACTGGCTGGTGCATGCAGATTGCAGCGCCTCAATCCCATGCCCCTTGTCCACGCCCATGCCTCCATCAATGCCCCCCAGTCCCAGTCAATGATCCATGCTCCGGCTCTGTCCTCGCCTGGTGCTTCGGGGGGCTGTGTACATAGTGCATTCGCTTCTGACGACATCATCTCTGGGTTTTCACATCTTTGCTTCTCAGATTCGTGCACTCCAGAACGGCTTTGGAAACAATTTTCTCCTCTTCAATTACGACCTTGTGGTCGTTTTTTTGGGCAGATCTTGACTCTGTTAAATCTTCCTAGCGTCCCAGGGTAACAAAGTCACAAGCTTGCACGCCTGTTGCGTCACTGGGCAGCTCCGAGACGCGGCAACGCCAAAGCTTGACCCATCAAAGCCCGGCGATCGAAATCGATTTTTTTTTTCACTCGTGCCTCGAATAACCTGTGTGCCGTACACAGCAGACCAACATCACGATTATTTGATGCTTTTGTCTCATCCGCAATGAGGTTATTTACTTTAGTGGCGGCGGTCGCTTTGCTCGATCCCGCCGCCCTCGCCCAGACGGTTTCTTATACTGCAACATCTGAGCTCGATTTCTACACGGGCACGAGAACAGAACGGCCAACGCGCCAGACTGGCCCTCCCACGGGATCATACCAGTCGTATGCTTCCAAAATCACTCTCACCGGCGCCAACAGTTCGACCACAGCCGGCACCACGTCCACGGGCAGCTTGACGACAGGCGCCAACTTCACCACCACCACTTCATCTGCCCCGAAGAATACACAGCCCTGCAATGGCCATGTCGAATTCTGCACGCGAAAGTTCAGCAACATCACAAACGTCGGATGTCACAATTCTCCCTTTGTTCGGCCGGGCAACAGCGGTTCCAACCAAGAAGTAGATGTCACAACACAGCTAAACGATGGTGTTCGCTTCCTCCAGGGCCAGATCCAATGGCCCAACGGGAGCAGCACGCCTCACTTCTGTCACACATCGTGCGATCTGCTTGACGCAGGGCCCATCTACAAGTGGCTCGGCGAGGTCAAGAACTGGGTAGACCAGCATCCCTACGATGTCATAACGATCCTTCTCGGCAACGGCAACTATTCCGATCCCTCGCTATATGTGCCTTTTATAGAACAGTCAGGCATTACCAAGTATGTCTTCAACCCGCCGTATCTGCCCATGGCTCTCAACGACTGGCCCACGCTGGAGGAGATGATTCTCAGGGGCCAACGAGTCGTCATGTTCCTCGACTACCAGGCCAACCAGACCAAGTATCCTTGGCTCATGGACGAGTTCTCCCAGGCGTGGGAGACGCCCTTCGATCCCATGGACAGGTCGTTCCCATGCACTGTTCAGCGCCCACCTGACTTGTCCAAGGAGGCTGCCAAGGATCGACTGTACATTATGAACCACAACCTCAATGTGGAATTCAACGTCTTCGGCGTCTCGCTCTTGGTTCCAGCGGTGTCCCTGCTCAACGAGACCAACGCCGTCAACGGCACGGGCAGTGTTGGATTGGCCGCCAACAATTGTCGCGCGGATTGGGGTCGTGCTCCCAACGTGCTCAATGTCGATTATTACAATTATGGCTCACCCAAACCATGTTCCGTGTTTGCTGCGGCGGCTGCGGTCAACAATGTCACATATGACTGGTCGCGGCCGTGCGGTCAAGCCTCTGCTGCGTTTATACTGGTGATCAGAAGTCTATGGGTATCATTTGTGGCCACGATGGTGGCTCTGCTTTGGTTCTATTGATTGTGACACTATGGGACGCCTGGCCATGGTTCATCAATTTTACAGCCTCTGGATTTGGATACTGCTCAAAGCGATGTTTTTGTTGTTTTTTGCAATAGACGGTGGCGTATTGGTACTGCTGCGAAGCCATGGGTCGCAATTGGTTCATGTGGTCGCCTAATTTAGTATATAATTACAATAAAGATCAATCCTCGGTGCTTCTGTGGTGTTCTCGTCCAGTAGGCGAGGTGGTTGTGTGACGCTGTGTTGAAAATGTACTACTCAGTACTCAGATATAGATGGCAGTCTGATCCATCACCGCTGCAAATCGTGACCAAAAAAACGTGTGGCCAAAGGCGTCACAAATCAAGTCCAAAAATAACAGTTTGAAAGAGATCATGCCCACCGAACGATCAGGTGGTTGCTGCTGATGGCTGGCCAAGAGAGAGGATACGAGGCCTACCCTGAAGGATTCACTGAGGTGGCTGAGAGGACGTGATCACAAAGCGACAAGATGCAAGAGGAATACCGAGCTAGGGATAAGAGTAGCGCATGCAGGTTTCTGGTGTGCAGGTTCAAAAATGAATTCGTGTGTGTGCATGCATTGGCCCCGAAGAATCACAGCTGCCATGCAGACGCAGAGATCCTGAGAGGTAAAGGCTATCAAATTATTTGCTGGCCAGTGCAGCCAAAGTGTCGGTGTCGGCAGGAACGGGTTCAACACGACAGGACGACACCGACGTTGAACGGCCGCCCGTAGCCCAGACACTAATATAGTCGCAGCCAGCGGGAGCTGAGGACCGGGGCTGGAGGCCAAAAGGCCAACATGCAGCCAAATGGTCCACGCCTGGCCTGGTCTGGTCGAATGGAGGCCTTGTTGAGCCGCCCAAACCTGGTCGCCAACTCAACTATCCGGCATTTGTATTGGCCGTCTGCTGTTGCTGCTTTGCTGCCGGCAGCCTGGGTTGGTGATGAGACCCCTGCCCATCTCGAGTTGAGCCGCTTCGATCCATTCGAGCAGCTTACTTAGTTTGCCTGCCCCATGCCAACTCCTCCGATCTGCAAGGCACGCATGCTGCAGCGAGCTGTGCTGCCTCTTCTCGACCTTTACTAATTCTCTCTATCAAGCGCTGCTTCTGCGAGCGGCTTTCTTCTCGTTGAAATACACTGGCAACTTGTCCACATAACGAGCGGTTTGGGTCGAGCCATTGTAACCACCTGCCCGCCTGTGCTTCCGCTACTCGGCTGCCGTTGCATGTGTTCCTACCCGCGCCGACCACGTAGTCAAGGCAGTCGACCTCAACTTCTCGGCGAGGGTGCCTCGCCGGCCATGGTGATGTTGCCGCAAAATGGATCCTTATAATCAAGCGGGCAAAGAGCCCTGGCGTCGACAAGTTTCCTCGGAACGATACGATGACCACAGGACATCCACCGTCTCGGCTATGAGTGACGGCCCCGTCTACTACGACGACTCATCGCGCATAAACGAGCTACGGGCGAGAGCGTCGCTTGTGTCCTTGGAATCAAGTCAAGGACCAACACCGCCCGAGTCCGATCGCATCGATCACACTTACCCACCCGCATCTTCATGGACGGGGTCCTTTGGTTATACTGGCGCAAGCGGTGGCTATGCGCCCGTCTCCAACACATTCACTACTCCACCAACAAGGCAGCCCTCGAGTGTCTTTCGCAAACCTAGCTACACGTCCATCGCAAAGCAGAACATCCCCGAAAGTATTTAAGAAGAGGAATATGACTTGTCCCTTCTCCGATCAGCTGCGCCGATGGGCGTCGCACCTCGATATGACGCCATACCAGAAGACGAAGAAGTGCCACCAGCGCCGACGTTCGACATCACATCCGCCATGGGTCCCATGGGGTCCTATGACACAGAATTTCTCAAGAATCTACAGCAACAAGAAGCAAGGGGAATGCTTACTGGAGGGCTGGGGCAAGGAATCCAGCCCGATTCAACATTGCGAGACTCGGACCTTCTCGCCAGCCCGACCTCACTCAGAAGAGGTCTAACTAGATCTTTTACCCGGCGCAAGTCGACAAAACCTCTCACACGAAGAGAGACGATTCAGTTCAAGGGCCAGGATGAGGCGAACAGGCGGGGGGAGGTGATTGAAGTCATTTTAGAATCGGCCCGGACGGACTTGAGCAATTTCGAGGGATCCAACATGGTGTGGGATTCAGACAGTCGTCGAGGAACAATTTGCGAGCA
>AFRD01000225.1:0-53739 GCA_000222875.2 Periglandula ipomoeae IasaF13
CCAAGGCACTGGGAATACCGTCGATGCCTGTCTCTGGCAATGGCGAGAACATGTCGGCGAACGCTGCCGCCATGACTCAAAAGATGCTGTCCTGGCGCAATGGGTTCACGATGTGCTACAATGCCATTTTGCCGTTGTCCATTCGCAACCAGTCCAAATCGGAGAGCTCAGTGGACTTCATTGGCCATGATTCTTCGGGTGTGCATGCATCTGGCGAAGAAAAGGTCAACATGACCAAAGCGGCTGTCGTGGCCCAGATTGCGTCCGTGTCGTCGCCGTCAACCGGTCCCCTTAACTTCTGATTGAGAAGGACTGTGCTTTGCGACCAGTGATAGCATTCTTCCAACGTTCGGCGACAATCCACGGAGGCATTCAAATGGCGGTCATATGTGAGCGCTACACCCAGAGAAGCATGCATCAGGAAAGGGTGCTGCAAGTTATTTATTAGCCACAAAAATGCAGATAAAATGTCGCTGAAATCGATTCCGACCTCGTCTAAAAGATTAGATACTCACTGTGAAGGCTTGTTTGAGGAGTTGGCGGTTGACCTGAACCATATTTGGGTCATTTGGTGTGATAAGACTCCTTCCAAGATACCGCGTTATAAAATCTTGGCTCTTCGCACTCAATTGCAAAGATGAGAATTCATCACATGCCCAGACGGCGCTTGCGACGGGCGGTCGAAGCTCAGTGCCTCGTGTGCGCCCTCTGCTCGTGACGCTGGGTTGAAGGTCCGGCACATTGGACATGAAGTTGCATGAAATCCCAAAGGACGTGCATCTTTGACACTGCGGTTTACTTTCATCACACTGCATTCACGGCTCCGGTTCAGTGAGCGACGCAAAGACAGTAGAGACGGGACAACAAAACGCACCTCCAACTTCCTAAGTTTGCAGTTTCGGCAGCCATATCTCGACCTTCTTGAGGCTCTGAGCCTGTGAGTCTTGGCGACACAGCTCGAAGACGCCATGTGTGATTGATTCCTTGTGGCAGTCGATGTACAGAGATAATTTGTCTGAGTATGAAATGATGCATTGGCGAAGGGTGAGAGCTAGTTGTCAATGGCTCCATGTTCAGGTATCCGCTGGAGGTTCCCGCTAGATGTTCCATTAACCACTAACCCTCTTTCGGATATACAGCAGTTGCGCTAGCTGTTCTTGGGATACAGATGCATCTGATTGGCTGGGACTGCACCACCTTCGGCATCATCTTATAAGACAAAGATGACGCAGAAATGGGGAGTCAACGGGGAATGGAAGGGGCCACATGGGTTTTGCATCGTTCCTATAAAGGAGTTAGTATCCCAATATCGACACAACCGGACGCTCTACTCTTTGTGAACTTCTAATCACGACTGCACACTATCTCATCATCGCGGAAGTCTACTTCACAATCACCTTATCATGGCAACCCATCTTGCTGCTGTCTCCGTGGCCAAAGGGCAACGATTTAAAGTTCAGACTCGGCCGACACCCGAGCCAGGGCCGGATGAGCTGCTCATTGCCGTCAAATCCGTAGCCCTGAACCCAGCGGACACCCTCATGCGCGATCAGGGACTGCTGATACCTACTTATCCCACCGTCGTCGGATTCGACATCTCCGGGCTGGTTCTCAAGATCGGTAGCAATGTTCCCACAGGATCAACTGATGACCATGATTCGGGCCTTTGCTTCCAACCTGGAGTCACTCGTGTCGCTGCCTACGCTGCTTTCTTTTGGAGGGCATGTGATCCAGATTATGGAGCTTTTCAAGAGCGATGCCTCGTTCCTTGGCAGCATGCCGTGCCTCTTCCGGACCCAAATTTATCTTGGAATGAGGCAGCCACTTTACTCGTGTCTGTTGAAGTGCCTCTCAACGCATGGGACATTCTGGGGGTCCCGCGTCTGGGAGAAGCCACGAGGCCAATAACCGTTTCCGACAACTCGAACGACACCACCGACGGCGGAGAGAAGAAGACACAGACCAAGACAAAGAAGGACGAAGCTCTCCTGATCTGGGGAGCGTCCTCCAGCGTTGGCACCATGGGCGTACAGAGTGCTCGACTACTGCGAGAGGAAGCTAATTCCTCAATCGCTGCCGTATATGCCGTGGCTGGATCCGCGAATAAAGATTATGTAGCCTCGCTAGGCGCAGACCGTGTGTTTGACTACAAAGATCCACAAGTTGTAGACAAGATTGTTTCGGCGGCCAGGGATGATGGCTTGGTTATTCGCCACTGCTTTCTTGCTACTGGGCAGCTGGCGCTGTGCCAAGCCGTGCTCAAACGTTTTATTGAAGGTGATCAAGTTGGCGGAGAAGCGAAGACGGCGAAGACGGCGTCTGCACCAGTGATTCCGCCAGATATGGAGGTGAATGGCGTGGAGACGTCATTCGTGCTGCCTTCCACGGTGGAGGCAGAAAGATTGGAGCAGTTCAAATATTGGTTGGGGACATGGCTGCGGGAGAACTTGGTGAAGGGAGCTGTCAAACCGAGTCCGAAATTGCAGGTGGTAGGAAAGGGCTTGGAGGCCATCAATGCTGACCTGGATGTGCTGGCACGAGGCGTGAGTTGTACAAAGTTGGTTGTTGAGATTGCTGAGTGAGATCTTCGTGAAGATGGCAAGCATTTATGGATACTATCACAAGAAGGCGGCATGAAAAGATACAAATTCTGTGTATAGAGTATACAAATGTATAGAGTATACACGAAACTGGTGTATATACGTACTATCATAAATTACTGCTCTTCTAGAGTAAATCCCATCAAGTGTAATAAAATATGATGTTTATCTGTTGCTCGACCAACTGCCCCCCTAGACAGTGTCACATGGCGACCAGAATGCAGAGCTGCCAATCGCGTTGCTGCCGCCATCACTGTTCGTCGCCCTCCGATAAGCGTCTACTGCGTCCGCAGACACGCAGTTTGTCACGCCACCGAAGCAATTGTTCTTGCTGTAAACTCGAATGCGCTGGTTGCCAGCACCAGATGTTGTGACTCTGAAAGACTGGAAACCACCAGTTGGGGCGCATGTGTTGTCGTACACATTCCGCTCTCCTGCTGGGTTCTGGCAATTTGTGTCGCTGAACAATTGCAGGATGGCACCGTTGGTGGAAGAGAGATATGCTACGATCAATGCAGCGATTGAGGTTCGTGGGGCGAGCATTTTGTCGGGTTGTACTGGTTGTTTTTTGTTCAAGAGTTTTTGGAGAGACGCGAGGTGAGATGAATTGATGAAGGCTGACTTAATGAGTTAACATTTGGCAACTGGAGCGAGGTAACAATATTTATAGGCCCTCTACGGGTGCGAAGATAATTATCGCCAGTATCTGAGATCACTCTGAACATTGACATCTGCCGATGCATGTGCGAGTTTCGGGTGCTGTCCAAGCTCATCTCCATAGTTAATGGCTGAATCAGTGACACTGCCACCGTGATCGCGAAGCATTCAACACAGCCTTCGTTGTTGGAAATGAAGAGGGATAACAATTGTGCTGACAGCTTTCTCCACTTAGCGAGGTGCGAAATCGGGGGATCACAACCTTGAAGACGCTTTTAGAGACTGATCACGTTTGTTCCGTGCAGCGTCCACTGCCGTAAGCGCGAGGATTGGTTGGCGCTATGCTCCATTGGAATTTGATCTACGGAGCCTAAAGAAGTTTGTCCGCGGCAATGCAAATGCGGGAGCGGCTGGGTTCGCGGGACTCGCACTTTAGGGTGTGCATGACGACAGTCAAAGAGGTGGAGCGTGGCACGAGTCATCGTCGATTAACTTTGAAGGCGCTACTGCAGCCAAGTGTCTCAAAACAACCAAGTTGACCTACTATGAAGCGTGGTGCTGGCACTTTAAATCAGAATGATCGAGATGCAGACTTCAACGTCTTAGCAGGCCCGTCGCGATCCCAGTCATATGGCGTCTTTATTCTTAAATAGGCTTTTGTGGCTTGGCTAATTTGTTTCCTCATGGTCAATTTTTTTGTTAAAGATATCTACACCCAAGTTCTTGGCATGACCTGACCGTTGTCCTTGAATTCAACCAACTCTAGCGCTGAGGTGCTCGCAGGGTGCTCGCGGGCAGCCATTGACATCATCTGGAACCCCATTTCGATTGTACTCAGTATAAATCTTGTTGCCTTGTGTGAACACTATCGCTCCAAGCACTATAAATTGACATGTACTGCCATCAGCCTTTTTACAATATGTTAGGCAAGCAGTTCATTAAACCAACCACTTCTCACCCCTCAAGCCGAAGTTTCAGTTGTAAAATAATCTTTCTCCTCGTCGAAAGCTGATTACAATGTACTTCGCCATCTCCATCTTCACCTCCTGCATTGTCGGTCTCGCAGCCGCAGATTTTTACATTTATGCCTTAACGTCGTACACTATTAACGACGGCGGCGGCAGCATCAGCCAAGATGACTTCCACTTCTTCAACGGACCGCCCAGCTGCGATGATGTGAATCACGCAACCTTCCAGCCCAAGGTGGAGGACGCTAGCGGAACGAGGACTGGAGTACGCTGCGTTGGCTGCTCTCCTGGGGATGGCAGCGGCGGCCAACCGACAGTGCTCGAATGGAGCAACCATATGGGTCATTTCAGTAAACATTGCTCTTTTTTATCTTATCCAGATGCAATTTTCAATTCGTGGTTGGAGAAGAACCACGGCTTGAGGTAGAACTACCACCATTATATAGCTTGGTATGCTGACAGAAATGGTGACTTCTCCGACTTGGAGGGAAAAGTGGCGGGCAACTGTGTCGTCGATACTAGTGATACCTTTTTGTGCGGGAATCCGTTTGCTCAGCATGGTCTTTCTCAGCTGCGCTGTACCTCTTCTCACACTGCTGATGAGGTCAACCATCCGCAGTAAGCGATAGAATATGCGTCCAACGAATATGTAGATCTAGCACTCGGAAGTCACCAAAGTATGATAAATGTCATCAACAGCTATTTTAATACTTCTCTAGAGCATCGGGGGTAAAATACTCGTGAGTTCAATGCTTTATGGCTTACTGTCACAAGGCATTCAGCTCTCCATAACCCCTAAAAACTAAGTACGATTGTTACAGATGGTCGCCTTAGATCTTCCTGATCTGGACTGACTTCCAAGTACCACGAGAGTTGTCAACACAATTACCATGTGTCTCTGCCTCTCTGTCTTCGAAATTTGCAGGAAGCTCGCAATTTTCATTGGGGTACATCTCCAATACGTAACTCCAATCCAATATAGGGCGTTTGATTAGCCTAAGAGACCGTGCTGTGTGATCGAGGCGGCGACAGTATTCCTCTTCTCCTGGTCGTATTTCTTGGTCCCAGGTCTTGAGAACGCAGGAACTAGAGCCGTATGCTTCTAAACGCAGCGAAAGCACCACGGGAATGCCGGCCAGTGCGACCTACAGCCAAATAGGAAATAGCATATTTGGGCGCGAGATCTGTCAGCTGGCCGCTTGCGGTAAATTAGCTTTTCGCTCTAAACAGTAGCAATTCTTAATCTTACTGCTACAAGAACAACAGTCTGTCGAAGAAGTGCTTCTGGATTGCAAGATTTCGTTAAGATATACACTGAAAATCTCCACCTGGACTGATCTAGAGCAATCAAAATAGAGTGATCATGTATTGAAGTGCTTAGCTTGGAACCTTGCTCCACTAGCCTTAGGCTTTTATGGCTCGTATATAATCATTTCCGTGGTCATAGGGCTGCTTGTCGTTTATTCTACTGCGCCTGGTGCATGGATTAGGCTTCCGAAGGATGGGACGAATATGCCCATACTTCACTATAGGTGAGGAACTTTTGCTACTGCAGAGTTACATGGTAATCGCAAATAAGCTTATTTTTAAATTGCCTGCCAAAGTTAATGCTTTAATAAGTATCAGGCACGTAAAGTAGAACAATAAGCAAGATAGCTTGCAGTGATAGAAGGATGAAAATATAGACGACTAAAACAATAAAGGGATGAAGGATTCGAAAAACAAAGGAAAGATTGGCTCCTAGAATTAAAAATGAAACGGGTGGTGTGGGGCGGATGATTCCTGCGGTACTCCGTACATTCAGATACAAGTGAAGATCATGGTATTTTGCAGTAGCGAAAAAAGGTTCTAGCCGAAATTAAAACTGATACAAGGGACTGAAGTAGGTACGACTGGCATCCCTATAGTGCAATAACTTTATGCCGACAACGCCGAAGACAGAGGGGATGATCAATATCTCTGAAATGGTGCGGTCCAAGACTCTACTTAACATTCCATCTCAAGTCGGTTCTCTATGGTTGCTGGGCCACTTTTGGTTATCGCAAGATATGATTGTAAGGGAAAGAAAACGGAGAGGTGTAGCTTGGTGGTCAAACGATCGTAAGGCGTCACATACACCGGCAACTCTGCCGAACCATCAGCGATGGAATACAATGATGGTGGCCACCCTCCCCCGAGTACCATTGTGTGCAGGCATCCCTCTTTGAGCTACTGTCTTTGACCAGCGCAATACATATCTGGTGCCAAACATCAGCGTAATCCCTCTTGTACGCGCTTGTAAGTGGGCTCAGTTCCATCACCTTTCCCTTGTTCCGTGCTGGATTGATACGAGCACAAATATGGTCGCAGATTCTTTGCAAGCACGGCCTTGCTTCCAAACATGTGCAGTGCCTGAATTGGTCCAGCCGGATCGCCCCTTGAGCTCGAATCAGTCGGTCGTAGACGTGTTCGAGAGTGGCTGCGGCAGTACACTCGTGCACGAGGCGCAGCCTGCACCTGGACGAGCTTTGCCCAAGAAACGTGTTCGACAAAGCGCAACCTTGGCGTTGTTGCTTGTTCTTCTTTATTTGGTGAAACTGAAGGCTGGCTTGCACAGTGGTGGGCGGCCCAACAAAGGTTTAGAGTGAACAAAGGACGGCATGTCTACACACATTGCATCCATCTCACGCCCCTCTCTGGGTATATAAAAATATGCGCTCAGCCTAACCAGCCGCTCGGGAACGCGTATTCACAACAATTTTTTTTTCTCTAGAAACAGCCGAATCGCTTGCTACTAAGCTACCGAGGCCGACTTAACCATGAAGCGACACACAAAAGTATTCGCCTTGACAATGGCGCAGGCAGCAATAGGTCTGGTCTCGGTGATCATGTTTGGCTAGGGTATGATTGAACTCCACGCCAACCAACTCTTGTATAAAACATGGGGCAGTACTGATCAAATGACCATATTTGTGTAGTGACTCGACACGTTCGAGCACGGAAAGGTGATGCCGAGGGCGTTGCCATAGAGTTCCTTGTCGCCCTCCTGGTATCACTTGCGTCGCTCATTACAGCTTGTGTCAAGGTTGCAAAGCAGAGTGCACTAGGTAACTAAATCAGCTCCAGGTAGACTCTGCAAGCTAATATCAGGCAGCAACAAAGCTGGGCCTCACCCTCACAATTGATGCGATCAACTCTTTTGCCCCACCTTGCATGCTTCGTCATCCTCGTTATGGTATGGACAAAAGCGCAAGTATGCCAAGGCACCAGCGGCACATCATGCATCCTGGCCAAAACCGCAACGGTTATCAAGTTCATCGAATATGCGCTGTGGGCGGCTACCTTGACGATGGTAGCAATCCAAATATCGAAGAGAGGCAAAACAGGCAACGGGGCCAAGTCAGCCGGCGAGGTCTAAGCTGCAGGTTGCTGCTGAGCAATCAGGACTGTCGGCAATACGACCGTGTACACTCGAGCTCAGGTGGTTGATGATAGCTATCGTCATTCGTTCGTTTCCATCCTTTGTCTTTGTCATAATTCGAGGGCAATGCATTTCGTATAGGCAAAGCTCGCCGTACGTACCTGTCGTTACCGGAACAAGACTTCAACACGGGTGTTGATATTCGGAGTAGTGTTGTTTTTTTAACTTATTGAAGCTGTACCTACCTTATACATATAGCCTCATCCCACACCCTGCGCATCCCTGTACAATTCTTTGTGAACCATACCAGCTTAGCCGCATAAGATGAGGATATGCAGATTGCAATGAAGGTTGCGGGCTGAAGTGCATGAAAGATAGGGGTAGTGGAAGTACCATCTTCCGGGACTCTCGATCACCGACCTTGAACATGGCGGGTAGTTGCAAGTGATTGAGCGTAAACTGACAGCTCGGCACAATCATGTGCATACTCCAGACCACATCTTGTGATAATACATGCTAGCCAATACAATGACACAACAGATCGTGCGCATTACTTCTCGCCTGTTCTCACAGATTGTACGCAAGAAATAGGTCCATTTGTCCTCTATGGATAATAAGTCAAAAAAAAAAACCCATGTCTAATTTACTGAAACTGCATGTTTTCCGATCGACAGCTCTTCAGCGACCCCCTCTCATGACCGAGCAATGTCAAATTCCACCCGGTACCAATTCTGTATAGCCTTCGTATCTCCAGTAATAGCAACAGTATCATATCTCTTCCTCGCCTCCTTGGCCGTAGCACCGTCATTAACCATACGGCCAAACCACTTGCCATGCTTCCGCGCCGCCGCCTCGATTTTATCAATAGCAGCCACGAATTCAGGCTCGTCCCCTCGTGCAGGCACATAAACAAGAAGCGACTGGGCCAAATTATTCGGGCCAATGAAGACCAGGTCTACGCCAGGCACGGCGCAGATGGCTTCCACGTTTTCCACACCGGCACGCGTCTCGATTTGGATCATGGTCAAAATGGTCTCGTTGGCAGACTGCATGTACTCGGGGATGGTGAGGCCATGTCCAATGGCTGGGAACGCTGGACCTTGGCCACGAACACCATAGGGCGGAAACTTGGATGATTGGACAACCTGCTCGGCCTCCTCTGCATTGTTGATTTGTGGCACCATGATGCCGTGGGCGCCTGTGTCCAGGGCTCGTTTTATGATGTCGTGTGCGGGCCCGCGGATTCGGATAATGGGTGATACGCCGAGAGCAGAGATGGCTGCGACAGAATTGTGCATTGAGTCATCGCCAATATGGCCATGTTCGCAGTCGAGGATGATGCCATCGAGTCTTGTCAAGGCAACGATTTGGGCTTGTCTCACAGAGGGGATTGCGACGAATGTCATGAGGGGAAAGTGCCCAGCTTTGATCTTGTTGAGAAGCCTCAATCGAGGGTTCTCAATCGTTGTTGTCAGCGCGGTAGGGTACTTCATTGTGCGTGAGATGTTATGCTAAACTGGGGTTTTCAAACCGAAGCTTTGTAAAGACCGGACAACTGTCTGTCCGTGAGGTGTGAGGTAATATAATATAATGGTAGATATGCGCGCACGAGTCAATAACACGGGGTCCTTTGGTCTTTAACATATGCTCTCAGAAATAATTGTTCGCGTGCTCGGTCGGAACAAAGCCGAATTCGTGGCGTTCCTATGGTCGGCTCCACTGGGAGGAGCTCTCCAGCGGTTGAACCAACAGGAATAAGCCAGTGTTAACGACGCCAAAACTAGGTATGAAATGAAAGTTCCTCCCCCCGCGATAAAACTACATGGATGTCCTCTTTACCCACATCGCGTCTCTCTCGTCCAATCCCATTACATCCAATTCTCTTGACACGGCTAATGACCCCGGATTCGGAGGCACCGAGTCAACAACGCCAAGTTCCTCTATCAACGTCAATAACCAGATCATGGGGTAAATCGTATCTGGTATCTCTTCTCCTTGATAGGCCATGTATGGCGGCCGACAAGGTGTTTAAGAAGGGCTCGTGCGGTGTCCTGCCCTTCATCGTCCCTCCTCGCTCCACTGCTCAGTCACCGCGCGCTTCAACCGCAATTCGTCCGAACCTCTGTGTCTGTGTGTCTTTGCCACTGGGAAGCACGCACATCATGGATGATACCATCAAGAAAGAGACCTCCTTTCGTACAGGGGAGGCGAGTACCGCCTACGACCGGATGCCCGCCTCCATCGCCAATCTCACAGAAGATGAGAGAGCAAGCCTGAACAAGAAACTCGTGCGCAAGATCGACCTCATTATCCTACCGATCATTAGCATCCTGTACATCCTGAATTACATCGACCGACAGAACTTGGCTGCTGCCAAACTTCATGGTATCACCGATGATCTCAACATGACCACCCAGCAGTTCGCTACCTCTATCTCCATTCTCTTTGTCGGCTACCTGCCCTTCCAGATCCCCAGCAACCTCATCATCACCAAAGTTCCCCGTCCTGGCTTGTACATCTGTGGTGCCGTGGTTATCTGGGGATCAATCTCAGCAGCTACGGCCGCTGTGAAGAACTACGCACAGTTGCTCGCCGTTCGTGCCATCCTGGGAGTCGCGGAAGCCGTCTTTTTCCCTGGCGCGATCTATTATCTCTCCGCTTGGTACACAAAGACAGAACTCGGAAAGCGGATTGCAGGCTTGTATATTGCTCAACAGGTCGGCAATGCGTTCGGTGGCCTTTTCGCAGCAGCAATCTTCCAACTTCACGGAGCGCACGGCATCAAAGGGTGGCAGTGGCTCTTTATCATAGAAGGCACCGCCACGGTTGGTATTGGTGTTATCTGTGCCTTCTTTATGCCGGAATTCCCATACAACAGTCGCATTCTCACCCCGGTGCAGAGGGATCTTGCCGTCTGGCGTGTTGAGTGCGATGCTGGCGCCGCTGAAGGCTCTGAGAAGGAGAGCGTGCTCAAGGGCTTTGCTATGGCTCTGACAGACCCGAAGCTCCAGCTGCTCATCTTGTGTAATATGCTCTCGCAGGCTCAGGGCTCTATTGCGAATTACTTTCCCACCCTGGTCGCTTCGCTCAACTTTGGCAGCACAGTCAGCTTGCTACTTACTGCGCCGCCTTACGTGCTGGCTGGTGCTGTCTATTACGTCATGATGTGGTACTCGGATCAGAGGAACACGGCGTATATTATGATATTGGGCTGCATCTCCATAGCAGTGGTCATGTACATTATTCCCATGGCCACTCTCAACGTTGGAGCTCGCTACTTCTCCATGATGATTTTGCCGTTCGCCTCTGTCGGACCACAACTCTTGCTCTACAAAACTATCAACTTGCACCTTGCGCGACCGGTCGCAAAGCGTGCAGTTGCTTCGGCTCTCGTCAATGCCATCGGTGGCACATCCAACATTTGGGCATCGTATCTTTACTATGCTCCGCCGCACTTTTACGCGGCGTTTGGCACGCTGATGGGCTGTGCGGCCTTGTTTGCCATTACCATCACTATTTACCGATGGCTGATTTTGCGAGAGAATAAGCGCCTGGATTCCGGAGACCCGGATCAGATTGCAAAGGTGAGGAAGGGTGGCGTCACGGAGGAAATGGTTCAGCTTAACTGGCGATACGAAATGTATTGATCGGAGCTTACTAGCTGGAAAGGCGGCGGTTGAGGCTTGGTAGCAAATTGTAATAGAGTATGGGGATATTATTCTGCTTCGTGGGCGAATTAACGTTTTATTTTGTCGGGGTTCTTACTGAATCTGCTCAGTGACCTTTGATATCTGCATCGTGCTAGCCAACTGGTCCATGTGAGTATTTTAGGTTGCCATTGAGACTTGGTTAGGCGGCTTGACTTGATGGACAGTAAGGTGAAACTACCGGACTAGTTGTAGACGTGCTGCAATATCCGTCAATCTAGACGTCGGGATTGACTGAAGCTAGTGGCAAAGAGGAGATCCTGGTGTAACCCGTTAATTGTGGATACGAAAGATAAGCAGACTGAAGGTTGGAAGGGCGGATAATTGATAACGGCTTGATTTTGGCCCGCAGATTAGTATGGGGTAGTGATTAAGCTATCATCAGCCTCAGCCCCAGCCAAAAGTGGTGCCCGCCCGCCGATGAGACAAGAAGACAAGACTGCGTCCTGCCGCATATCTGATAAGAGTGCAGGGGTTCAATAGACGGCGGCAATTGAATCTTCGGCGGGCGAAAGGTTTGACGTGGGGAAATGATTTGCGTACTGCAGCCGGTTGGTTAAACCGGGCGAGTGCGTCCCAGGTAATTGAAATGGGTGTCGGCGAGCTGGAATTGAGGGGTTCAATAGTCCGTCTTGTCAGTCTGGTGTGCGGACACAAGTCCGGGGAAGCCTGCCGGGGTCTGGTCTGGTCTACCCCAGGCCCAGTCAGAGCCAAAGTCTGGTGCCGTCGGTTCAGTTCATCAGTCTGGTGCAGTCCAGGCCAGTCGCTGCTGTTTGATGCTCTGCATCTGATTTACCCGGTCACGCTCCATGTTCTAAGTTCCATTGTTCCTTCCTCAGATCGGAATCTCGCAGCGCTGCATCGTCCCCGAATCCTACAGCCAGCTACTGCAGGCTCCATCGATCTCCAACGTTGATTCAATCCGAGCATCTCTACTGTATCATGTCCATCTCTTCTGCTTGCACCACACTCGAGTCCGAATCATCTCGGCCGTTCCAATGTCTCGTCTGCCAAACTCGCTTCACCCGACATGAGAACCTCAAACGCCATTCTGCCTTGCACTCCCGATCTCCCGAGGAGCCTCTGCTCCCCTGCTCATTGTGCTCTGCCACCTTTTCGCACTCTGATTTACGCCATCGTCATATGAAGAGAAAGCATGCTGGGCATGAACAGAGTCGACCACAACTCAATAAAAGGCGATGTAGCTCCAAGACGTCACCGGCGATGATTGATTCGGAGACGGTTCCCAGACACAAGGCTCCATCCCCAATCCTACACCATCACAGTAGTTGTGACTCGAGCCCCCAAATTTCAGCCGACGACAATGAATTGCAAATAGACGGGACCAATTCACAAGGATCCCACCCATACGATCAATTTCAGCTTCTGCATCGCAGCAAGCGCTGGCAGCCAGAGTCCAGAGATAGGAGCTCGGTACTTGCTTCGCAACACAGGGAACGCGACGTACCACGAACCATGCCATCGTCGATGCAACGAGCATCGACAAGCGAGTCATCACGCATTGCATCTGATGTACGAAGCGCCACTGATATGGAGTTGCTTGGAGAGCAGTTTTCTCTCAACACTACCGAAATATGTCCACCTAGCCATTGTGAGTCGGGTTCAGCGCTCAGCCCGGCTTTGCCTGGCTACGATTACCGGTTTAATCGAGAATAGAAATCTCCAACTAATTCACTGCTTGATGGCGGTTGGACCCTGTCGCTCTCACAGATTGCCAGGGGTTGCCAAGTCTTCTTTACGCATACTTCGCCGTATATTCCATTCCTTCATCAACCAACGTTTGGTGCCACGCAAGTAGAACTACCCCTTCTCCTCAGTATGCTTTGCCTAGCATATCAAAACAGCGAAGACCCGGATAGTGCCAATGAAGAAAAGGTTCTGACGTACGATTGTCTAAACGCTGTTACCAACAGGCTCGCCAAGCGATTGCCTTGCAAGAAGAAGCAGAGGATGATGCGATTGACAAATTCTTTCTCATCCAGGCCTACCTAATGCTTCAAATATATACCATGATGTATCAATGCGGCAATGGCTCAGCTTACGGGCTCAAGACACATTCAAAAATGATTTCACTGGCTCGCACAAGTCAACTCATGCAACCAGTCTCAGCGGAAACCACCCCAACCAAAAACTTGGAGTCACTCTGGCATGGATTCATCAGAGCCGAGTCTCACAAGCGTACCGCCTTTGCGGTACATCAAATCGACGCGCTGTGGTATCAGTTCCTATCTATCCCACGCCAGCTCTCACACTTGGAAATAAAGCATGCGTTGCCCTATCCAGAAGCATACTGGACGGCGTCTTCGTCGGCGGACTGGGCACATCATCAGCTTGTTGCGGTTAAATCTGGGCCATTAATGCAATACCCAGATGCAGTTCGACATTTCTTATCACCGGATGCAGATAATAATAATATTGCACCCTATGATCCCTATGGGGCTATCAATATAACACAATTTCTCGTCTCAAGCGCGAGGGAAGTCTCCGGCTGGTGTACAATGACCGGAATGATCAGCGTAGAGAGACTTGAACCACTTCGGAACTCACTAATTGCCCTAGGCACCTTCATTCGCTCGAAACCGCAGACGTCAGCAGCAGCCTACACAGCCCTCTGCGAGGCAACGTGGGAGTCCGCCATGATTGAGATGCAAATATGGTCGCCATGTCATACAGGAGGCATTGTAGGAGGAACTATGGATGCAGTGCTGCATCAATTGACCTATTTTGCGCCGTCTTGCGAGTTCCTGTGTGAGTCTGATACGGCCAAAGCCATCCAGCCACACATTGATTGGTTCCTGCATTACTTGGATGTGACGCTTGCCTCCGACTCCGAGGCTCCTTGGATCATTCTGTACGCATACAAAGCCTTTATCATTGCGTGGCAACTCGTATCCGGCGCTTGCTTAGGGTCAATGCAACTCGTCGGCATCGAGGATGGTGATACGGAAGGAGCATTAGTATGGGCGAGGAAAGTTTTTGGGCATCGGCGGCGCTGGCAGCTTGGAAAGATGATTCTATCTATTTTGGATACATTGGAGAAGTGAGGAATGAATAATGTCGACGACAGATGTCTGCGAAACAGGACTGAGCATGACGACGATCCCATTCGTTGAGCTGGTTCCTAAGCGATAGGTGGCCGCAAGCAATGTGGTGACGGCTAGAACCAAGATTCGAGCTTTATTTCTCTGGCACATGTACAAGTTTCTTGTATTACGCACAACACCAACACAGACGGACACACAAATAAGCACTGGAGTTTCTTCATATGTAGATTCTATTCGTGTGCGCCCAAAGAGAGGCAAAATTCGACGTCTATTTTATGTAGACCCAAAGTGGCCAACATTAATCGACCCTTACGCTTGCGCAATGCATTCGATCTCAATAACCGTGCCCTCGCCAGGAGGAAGTGCCTGTAGGCATGACCGAGAGGGCATGGGCTTGGGTAGAAAATCAATATAGACTTCGTTCATGGCAGCAAAATCCTTCATGTCTGCTAGATACATATTGTACTTGACGACTTGCTCTAGAGATGAACCTGAGAGTTCCAAGACCTCCTTCAAGTTCTGCAGAACAGTCCGCTTGAGCACATGTCAGTTAGTTTACCGGTTAAGCATCGACGTTTGAAGCAACTGTGCTCAGACTTACCGTGGCTTGTTTAATCTCTCCCGTGGCAGTCTGGCCGGCACAGAACACCAGACCGGGGACCTTGGTGGCTGGGCCTGCAAGAACACATTGTCAGTGAGGCCTGGTGCATAGATATAAATGACTCGCAGAAACAAGAGTTGCTCACAGTTGTGGGGTTTGGGAGGGAACTTGTCGCTTGAAATGAGTTGGCGAGACATGGTGTGGTGTATTAGGTATGTGAGGGAGACATTGGCAAATCAACCTAAATCAAGACATGTTTGACGGTGAATGCAGTTGCTTTTAAGGTTCGTCTTACGATTTGTTGCATATTTGATACTTTGTCGTGGAAATGGAGGAGCTCCGCCAAGTCCCACTTCGGCCCCAACATTCCCGGAGGAGCTCCTCCCACACGTGGCAATGCTGGATAATCGGGAGTAACTAACCAAAATGGGTAGTTCTTGTCGAATGTGGTTCCAGATAGACATTCGCGCAGGAGGAGCACGTCGCTTGTGGCTGCATATGGATTATGTCGGGCATGGCGAGGACACGACTTCTGGGTTAAGCTGATTGAGAATTTCCCATAGTCCCCCAGGCGTCGAGGCGAACACGAGTTGGTCTCTGAGGATCTGCCGTCTTGCACGTATAAGAGGAGAGCATTCGACCACGCCGTTCCGATATTTACCACGAAATCACATTATAAGGCTCTAGAACACTTATTCCATTCCAGCACCTTGTCTTCACTGAAGCTATGAGCCAATCAGCTCCGTTCAATCCTCCCTCGGCCGATTTACCCGGCAAGCCATTCGTTCCTGAATGGGTGTCTCCCTCATTGACACAGCAGAAGGAGGATTTCGCTGAACTTAACTCTATTGACTTATCTTTGCTCGATTCTGATGATCCGGCGATCGTCACAAACTTGGTGAACCAGGTGAAGAGGGCGATTCGCGAGGATGGTTTTCTGTTCCTTGAAAACTACGGCGTTTCACTGGAACAGGTAACTATTGAGAGAATATCTCAAAAGGAATGACCAGACGGGAGGTAGACTGACAATTCTCACGTTAGATCCACAGAAAATTCGCCATCGCACAGTACCTGTACCATAACATCACCGAGGAAGACAAGGAACGCCTCCTCTTCAACCCCGAAACTGGAGTTTGGTCGGGGTACAAGCATCCATATGGATTCAAGGTAAATAGGTTTCCTCGCGATCACGCACAATTTTTAACGATCAGCCCATTGAAATCATGATTCTCAGCGTAACCGCGGCATTCCAGACGGCATCGAGCAATTCAACTGGTACAAGCCCGACTGGGAAGACGTCGACAACCGCGTTCCCAAATGTCTCCACCCCTTCATGGACGAAATCGAAGCATTCTGCAACTACCTCACCAAGTCCGTCAACCGCAGACTGCTCACCCTCTTCTCGCGAGTACTCGAGCTGGACGACGACTACCTCTAGAACAATGTCCAGTCCCACGGCAGTCCCACAGGAGAAGGCTACTTCCGCCACACTTTGTTCCGCCCAGCAGCAAAGGAGACCCGGGAAGCATCCAATGGTCTTAGCATGCACGGCCACACCGAATTTGGTCTGACCACGCTTCTGTTTTCCGTTCCAATCTCGTGTCTGCAGATCTGGGGACGTGACGAGAAGTGGTACTACGTGCCGTATAAGCCCGGTGCCCTGGTTATCAACATTGGTGATACGCTGGAGATTGTATCGGGAGGTCACTTCAAGGCTACGCGGCACCACGTCTACAAGCCACTCGTTGATCAGCTTTACGAGGAGCGTCTTTCACTGGTGTTGTTCAACAGCTCTGTTGGTGATTTGCGCATGACACCCGCGCAAGGTAAGTCTGCGGGACCCATCAATTTTTAGTTTCTGGGAGAAATAAAAAAGACAAAACAACTGACTCGGCTTTTGCTTTGCTTTTTGCAGAATCACCACTTATTCAACGGGAAGGCTGCGTCAACGATCAGGGCGTGTACAGCGAATTCAGGAAGCGTACTGAGGAGGGCAAGCTCGTGCCGACGAATCGGGAGTGGCGCGAGATTCAGATCGCTACGGCAACGGACCCGACGGATAGGGTGAGGAATCGTGTTGGTGCTGATCAGGTTCTTATCGATGGTAAGGTCATACACCAGCGGGAGTATATGGGTGTGAAAGTGCTTCTGCCTGTTTAAAGGATGAGAGGGGCCGGACGGACTTGGAGGCGTGAGGATTCACTGTTGGATTATTGACATTGTAGGGAATGTACATTGATGAGCTATGTTTTTCGTTTTCTATTCAGATGTAGTGTTTGAACTGTGAGCTATTAGCATCGCTTCGCCATTGTTTCCTGACGCGAGCTGCGAGTCTCGTGATTACGAGTTTTCTGCTGGATGATAGCTAGGAATAAGAGGCTTACTGATAGCGACGCTGAGACAGCACGAGCCAGAAGGGGTGTCTGGCCGCTTTTTCTGGGTTGCAATCATTGCAAACGGACAAGCGAACCGGTCCTTTAACGCAAAGTCTTTCTCGCCAACATAGCTTTATAAGTGAAGAAATCTTGATGTTATGCCAGCCAATGGTTTGCAACTCGACGCGCTCGATTGGAGCATCACGGAGATCGATGATAATCGTGTATCCGACGTTGATCGGAGAACCAACTGGAACAAGATCTGCCAGCAAGCTTCGAGCTTCAAAGGCGGAGTACGTTGTGAGTTACTTGCCCGAGCTACGAACGGATTGTATAATCTTGTGCGCCTGATTAGATTCTCGGATGGAACTCCATGAGCTGCTTGTTGTGTTAGGTTGAACAGAGCCTATGCTGGCTCCTTAATTTGAAGCGAGGTCGATGGAGTTAATTAATTTATTATTCTTCAGCCTATCCCAATATTCGTGCCAGCACTGCATCAGGTAGGGCCCAATTGTACAAAGACCGTGTGCCTGGTCTTACCGAAACCAGAGAACCGTGACATATCGAAGGAGAGGTCGATGTTATAGAGTTAGTTGAAGCTCAAACTGCTGTTCCCGTGCAGGCAGTGTTCGCGTTTGAAACGGGTGAGGGCAACATCGTCGGCACCGCACTCATTTTAATGAAGTTCCTTTCAAGGATTGACAATCATGAAGTTATGGGCTGTTCGTTGTCGGCTCGGCATGTGTATAGTAATAGATCTGATATAACGAAAGCCGTGGTTCGGCCTCAAAGATCAAAACGAAACTACGTCTGGGTTTACCTTAGCTAGACAGGTCTCATATGTGCCACAGTACCACCTTTACAAATAGATTACATGAGAATGACATTTCATTAACTATTCTGGGGGAAGCCTCGCGTACCCATGGCGCACTAAATGCCTCATTTAGGCTGCTTGATTGGTTGTGGAGTTGATGGCCTCGCCATTGCTAAATGAACCAGCGCAAGCGAAAGGATGTCTCGCTAAACCTACTAGACGCATGCAATCATTGGCCTCATTGCAGCTGGGTCAGAAAAGAAAATGGATATTGCTTTCGTGCTATGACCATCGGTAGGCCACAATGTAGCAGTACAGCAATAGTTTGGCCGCAAAGTGCGCAACGCACTGATGTCTACTGCATATATGTGACTCAGCACGGTTGAGTCTTGTTAAGGCATGGTACGGAACGACGCTGTGAGTCGTTGTGATATCCCTAGTCTATACAAGGAGGAACGGAGTGCATGCCGAGATCTCAAGAAGCTCAGCCTTTGTTCAGAAATGGACTCATTCCGGGAGAAGCGTACCATGGCTGGCAAGCTATGAACTGCCCAGATGTTGTACATTCATTTCAAGTGTCCATTGAGACATGCATTGAATGCGCGACGAGAGAAAATGGCAGGACCTCGGTGCGTTTGTGTTACAGATATCGGCTCAGACTCCGAGGCATTCAATGAATTTGTCGCCGGTAATACAGCCTCATGGCGTCAGATGACCCCATTGTGTGCGTTGTCACCCAGATGACAGTATTCAAGTTTCCTAATCCCTGTGATGGTGACGGGTCGCTGAGAATGAACCATGATCAGGTGTCTTGTTTGTTGAAGCTTCCCCGCTGAGCCTCTTAGCTATGGCAACTAGAATACGGTGATGTCTTTGGCGCTGCTGGTCGTTCGTCGAGCGAGGTGTGTGAAGAAAGGCACTCCCCCTCCCGCTTGCAGTCTGGTTCTCCGTTAGGATGTTTGTCCGCATAAGGAGCCTTTGCCGACGTCTGTCCGCCTAACTTGCAGAATGTGATCTATCAAACCACCCGACTCAATATTCTGCCACTGAAAAAGGAGCTTTTTAGTGGTGACGTGGCATGTTGGCTCGATTCGAAAGCGCCTGCAGTTTTGCGCTCTGACATGGAGTTGTTGTGCGACGGAGCAAAGACCAACAGTACTCTTATTGTTCTCTGGACGCTTGCTCGTCTTAACCCCTACATAAAGCCGGGAGAAGAGGTTGCTTTATAGAGTGCTTCTCCATCGGTTCATTTTCATCTTGTGGTCATAGAGGTGTTTTCGGTGAGTGAGCGATGCTTGACATACTCATTGTTGAAGAATGGCTAAAACACAATAGCCCTTTCGACTTAACGGTAACAACCTCTGAAGCTTGTTCAAACCATACAGTGGTAAGTTTCGATTTGACTCTTACCCGTCTAGTTTATTATACTGACTGCTCTGCAGATCAGCATGGCGAGCTTATACACCACGTGTCAAGTGCTTGGCTGCAATACAGAGGTCAAACGCGGCGAGAAGTGCCTGAAATTTGGAGCGCAGAACTAGTTCACGTCTTTGCAACTGCTCGCTGGAGCATGAGTGAGGCATTTACTTAGGCAAAAGCGGTACATCTATGTGGGTGAGGCAGGAAGGATTTATCATTCTAGTACCAGAACGCCTTTTAGCACCAAATGTTATGGAAGCTGGCCTGTATAAACAACCAGTTGTTTCAGTCTGGTACTGAAGCAAGGACTTATATGCGCTTTCTCGAGTTTCCAAACAAGGACTGGTCTGAGAAAGATGCCCTGCTGGTTGAGACATATGTACTTCCTTTTCGTCATCGCTCAAGCCACGACGATCGACTGCAACAGAACTGAACTAATCAAAACACAGTACGGTGTTTCATGGCTATTAATCCAGGACGGAGCTGTTCATGCTCCATTAACTATATTGACAAAAACAGTCCAGTGATTATGAACCAAGCAAAGCCTTTAGCTCACATTCGTAGAAAATGAATGACATCTGAAAAAAGTGCGCATATATTTTGTAGTGATTGACAACTGTGCTGTTACCCTGTCAACCTTTCAAGTAGCACAGGCCAGAAACCTTGCTTGACCACCTTCACAGACCAGACACAAAACCTCAGATTCCAACATAACGTACAACCCTTCATGAAGCTTCCACTACCTCTTCGTTCTCAGCAACCCAAAATCACGTCAGACAAAAAATGCCTACAGACTCGCCACAAGTTGAGACGCTCGACTGGACTATCAACGAGTTCGAAGACACTCGTGTAGCCGAAACTGATCGAATCACGAACTGGGATAAATTATGCCAGCGAGCTTCGAGCCTGGTGGACGGCCTCGAATGCAAAGTGCTTAATAAGGCAACCAATGGGCTATACAATCTTGTGCGCTTGCTCGAATTCTCCGATGGAATACTTTGGATCGCGCGAATAAGTCTTAACAGGTCACATACCGATTCAGGGTTTCAGAGAGAAAGTGGACGTAATGCAATTGATGAAAGCTCGATCTAGTCTCCCAGTGCCAGAAGTTTTCGCATACGAGGTTGACGGGGACAATGATGTCGGCGTCCCGTTTATCCTAATGGAGTTCATTCCAGGGAAAACAGCAATGGATGCATGGGGTGGTTACAAAGCTCACAAAGGTCAAATTCCCTTTGAACATCGATCAACGTTTTATCGGTCTGTGGCCGAATGTCAAGTAAGCAAGAATTCCATCGTTAGATCCATTCTCATCCAAGCTAAGCTGAAATTTTAGGTCGGAATCACGAGTATTCGCTTTCCCAAAATCGGATCCATCACACGAACAGAAAGCGGCGAGTATTTTGTTGGCTCGATACCCGGAGTTGGTGGCCCATTTGATACGGCGACGGAATTCTTCAAAGCTTGGGCTACTCAAGCTAAATTTCCACATAAAAAAGACGGAATACTTTCTAGAATGGGACAGGCATCAGACGATGAAGCCAAACGAGTTCTCCAAGCCATCGAAGACTTCCCAGAGAAGATAAGAAAGTCGGCGCATCGCTTGTCGCACCACGACAATGGGCCCTTCCCACTTTGCCACCGAGACTTCCTCCACAGCAACATGGTAGTGGACGATTCTGCCAACGTGATCGGTGTCATCGATTGGGATGGCGCGTGCACAGTACCATGGGAGCTTGTAGACTTTCCCGGCTTTCTCACCACCATGCCCCGAGGTTTCGGTCCAAGCGGAAACTACGCCGCAGATGGAACGCCCCTTGACGAGCAAGAAAGACGACGCTGGCACGATCGACAATTATACGTGGAAATGGTCAAGAATCACGAGAAGAATAATGATTTGCTCTCCAAATGCTTGAGCAACGAGGAAAGTTTGGCTTTGGCTTATTCCATGATGGCTTATCAGAATGGGAAATTGGGGTATTATGATAGTGTTCTCGACACCAACGCTAAGGAGAGCATTTATTAGTTTAGCATGCATTCTTTTTATTAGGAAAACATCGTCAGCATCAACATCACCAACAAAAACTTTCGTCAATAGGATCGTCAATAGGACCGTCCATCAAGGCCTCCATCGAGACTCACTTAGCCATGAAAACACCGTAAAGAAAGTCAATTACTATCGTAGTCGACTAATTCGAAGCTTTCCCTGCGCCTGTGATGCCGATGCATTCAACTGTCATTGATACTAGTAATTGCAGGCATAAAAATTACAGCGCCAATCAGGGATACTCCCAGCCTAGCCCATCGCGGGAGAAATCTTCTATACGTTCTCCGAAGACCTTCTTACCAAAATCCTCCAACACGGCTTCGACGTGATTAAGCGTTGGGCGACGCAGGTAGTGCAAGAGGTTCAGGTCCTCTGGAGAAGCTTCTCCCGCGTCGTATCTCATTCTGGCTGCGACAAATTCCTCCGCCTTCCTCATCTCGTCCAGCCAGAAAGCCTTGATGGCTCCTTTTGTCTCTTCCATAGTGCCCTCAGGCTCTCCGTTTAATCCTGTCTTCCCAAGAGGAAAGATCTTTCCGCCACGCCGGTAAATTTTGATCGGTCCGTCGATCCATTCTCGAGCGCCGTTCGTGCAGTCTTTGATAAGGCCTCGCAGCTGCACAGGCGTTCTAACAAACTCCGGAAATCTTTGTCCTCCGTCACTAGCGCTGGATCGTCCCAGGACAATATCTGCGTCGCCAATTCCTTCAAAAATACACCAAAGTGCTTTCCCCAACATGTAAACCATGCCCGACTCTCGTTCGGTAGGGCTGCTGACGAGCCAAGGCCAGTACCATCCCAATTCTGGGTTGTCATACTTGTCAGGTATGGCGGTTATTGGACCTGTATGACCCCGGGACTTCAGATAGTTGTCCAAGATTCCGTGGTACTTTCTCATAACGTCTGCGGGGAGATTGTCTGACCGCGCGAAGTCTCGATGCCCAAGTTCTGCGATCCATTCTAGGTAGTAAATCTCAGGCGGAGCCCAGTTGTAGATGTTGCGGCTCTGCTCAAAGTCCAGAAGGACCGCAGTCTCAATGCGACCGCGGAAACCTTTTTTCAGGACGATCTGGTCTAGTCGCAAGTCTGAATAGAACTTGGCCTCCGAGTTTTGTACATGGATCAGTGACTTCACTAGGTCGCGCGCCCAGGCTGACTGTTGCCGGAGAGTCAACGTCCCGGCTAGTCTCCTTTCTGCCAGGACGTCGCCCAGTGTTTTCTCTCCAACAAAATCCATGAGGAAGCCACATACGTGTGAAGGCGCCAATAAAGGTCCATCAACGACTAGGTATTTCGGGGCAGGCATTATGGTTCTACACCGAGGCATTGACAGCAGTGTCTTGAGTTCGTGGTATATGCTCGAAGGAGAAACCCTGGATGACTTGAAGACATAAAGCTTTTTCTGACCGTGCTCTTGCATTGAGACGATAGTGCAATTAGCGGCCAGTTGTTTCTCATAGCGCAAGTGAAAATAATGGATAGATGGAGGCATGCTACACTCATCAAAGCCCCACATCTGGCATTGCCTGCTCCAAGTAGGGCGCCTGGGAGGTAGAGGGACCTATTAGGGATGAATCTGAACTTCATGTCGGCAGGAGACTCTGTCATCGCGTCAAGACGTATTGTTGACCCAAAGAGGCTGTTCAGATATTGAGTCTGCAAGGCCCCATGCTCATCGGACCAGTGCTGCAGGCCATCCCTTAGGTGCTTGGAGATGGCCAGAGAATTGACACGCCTCCCAGTAACGTGGGCACTGTCACGCGCGTCAAGCTTGCTCCATAGTTCAGGAGGCCAATCTAGCTGGTCGGGGATGGAAAGTTCCAATCCTGAGGGAAACTTCGTGTGCACGAACTTCGGGACAACGACGTATGAGGTATCATTTTTGGAAAAATCCATTGTCCAAGATGAGTCAGTCCACATATCCAGGTTGTTGGCAAGTCATAAGCTGGGCGAGACGCCGCCATCTTTTTCTTTTTCTTCGTACTCGGCATAACCATGCGTGTCAGGGAAGGGGATAAAGGCGGCGCAGCAAAAGGCGTAATGTGGGCGAAGAGCGTTGGAGATGTTGATGCCTCGAGGCGGTCCTTTCGAGACTGCCATATCCGCCATGATTTTTGGATGCAGAGTTCTTCTTTGCTTTTCCTTTTGGAGAAGTTTCTCTGTGTTGGCTCTTGGCACCTTGATAGGATTGAAGGCAGCGCAGTTGGTTGTGAATGAAAGACAAGAAAGCAAGAGTGTCCCTGAATTCGAGGTCGGGCCAGACCATTGCTTTAATAAGCATATTTTGAACGCTCAGGTGACTGGCAATTGATGGCTATGACCTCTAGGATTTACCATTGCCTCCTCGGCATCTTCTTTGTTCACGGGTTGTCAGTGCGTCCGGAAAGGTGTGCTTGTTCTGCCGACCTCAAGGGCCTTTCTTTGGCTGTGCAACCAAAACACATTCTCTGATGTGCAATTAGTACCCGTGCGTTTGTGAACACACAGTGAAAATGGTGAGGTGAGAGTGGTGAATGAAACCATGAAAGAGGCAAGCACACGGCATCACTGGGGACCTCGAAAAATGGGCTCAGTGTGTATATTTGAAGCTTAATCCCGCCCCTGTTGGCATCAGCCGACAGACAAAGGGGAAAATGTGATCCTTACCAATGCAGACTCGCTTGGATCGAACCCAGTGACCGTCCAGTGGTTTGTGAAGGGCCAGGTGTATCAATACCCTGATTATTACAACGCAATCACTGTCGCTATTAGGCCTGTGAATGTCTTCCCAAATGCATTATCGTTGTCATTGATTCACAATAATGCCCTCACTATATAGCTATTATTTAAGTCACTATAGTAGATGCTGTGTATGTTTCTAATAACCTGCTCACAATGGAATATCTATAGATGTAAAGGAATATGACAGAATTCTATTTCATGTCTTCGCGTCTTGACGGTCCACCTGAATGATTGTGAATGCATCCACATGGGAGCTTTCGAAGGCTTGAAATTTTTATAGGGACAGAGATTTATGTTTTTTTCACGTGTCATCCCTATTTTGACCTCTACAGGGGTCATGATCTTCGATATTCTGTCGCTTTTTGGTTTGGATTGCTCAATGATGTATTTCTGTTGATACAAATAACCGTCATGAACTACAGATAGAGAATTGTAGGTTCAGTCAACACTTCGTTTATACGAGAGATCAGTAGAAAATGGTTTTTTTTTGCAGAGCAAATAGATCAGGGTGCCTGTGCTTGTGAGAACCTTGACAAGCATTTACGTTAACACCGTAGCATTCTATTTGTTGGCAACTTTCTTTCCACAGCGTTGTGTTTTTAACATTTTGAATTTGAATTCCAGAGTTACTTGGATTGTCGTACCTAAGATCCATACAATCAGGTCTAAACTACTTTGCAAATCGCATCACCTAGCTCGCCTCGGTCGAGAATACTCTTCCACATGATACTTATGAAAACACTAACCATGGCGGAAATTTAAATTTCCTCGAAGAAGCACGGAATGCAATGGTATAAATTCACTTAAAAAAACATGTTCGGCTTTTGGTCACGGTCGTGGAAATGCCGACGGCGGAGCAGCCTCATATCGGAGTGGCGGGTTGTATCCTAACCCGCAGTACACTCCCAGTACATTCTTGCCAGTCTCCATTACATGCACCTCTAACTCTTCCGCCACCTCCCATAGACCTTGATTGATGAGCATCGCCTTCAGATTGGCCAGGCTTGTTAGCGTGTCGAGATGGACTATTCTCTAGACTCTCTTCCGCGGTGTTCGAATCCTTTCTTGCAACATCTGGCTATCTACGCTTAATTAATATAACTTCATAATAGTTCCCAGACTTCACTGATTTTCTTCTCGAACTCAACATCCTGCGGATGAATTCTACTTAGCAGATCCTTTGTATATGAAGCAGCCGCCATTGCTGCATATCCTTGCCATGCCCGATTCGTATGCGTATCTGAGTAGTCACAAATACCACGAATAACCAAGCAAGGAAAGTTGGCTAATAACCCCGCGGCTTCCATTTCAAAACAAAGAATATTCATCTCTGTAGAAATTTTATCCCGAATAAAAGCATCCCTTATTAGACCATTCCCAGAGGCAATATGGCCATAGTGGATGACTGGTTCATCGTCACCTATATCCCGCTCGTGCCTAAGTATTATTTTTGAGGAATCGTTTCCGCAGCACTTATCGCAGCTATCGTAATTGTTTACTTGGTGAGTGACTTCTCTCTGATACAGCCTGTCAGTACTTGCATCTGGTCGCTTATACTTCATTTGTAGTCTTGGCATGGCTTTAAGGGCGCTGTTTATAGCCTGTTCAAGCTGATGCCCTTCCATCTCGTACTGGGATTCAAGACCAGATATCGCACTGAGTAGTATGCGTGGTGGCCGATTCAGAAACCCAGTTGTAGAAAGAATCTGATTTTGTATCGTTTTGCCAAAGTCATACTGCAATACGCCACTACTACCACGGTTTGGAACACCAAGGTCTGGAACACCAACCACAACGTCCCCAAGACGGATGTCATGTTTTTGACTTGGCACGCCGCCGCCAATGCCAACTAGGAGGCCAAATCTAATGTTGGGGAAGCTATGTAACATATTGGTTACAACGACAGCTGCAAAGGAAGTGCCATACTCGCCGGGAGACAAACAAGCTATAACTATGTTATGTTCGCCCATTTGACCTAAAATGTAGTCATTGCTGTCGTTGCGAGATATTTTTTCGGCTCTGTAATGCTTCTCATCGAGGAAAGCTTGGGCAGCCACATATTGCGTGTTAATACCACAGATCCAACCAACGGTGTAGTCTTCAATGGCCAACGTTCTCTCGGCACTTCGACTCGAATCTGCCTGGATCTGCTGTATCGACGCCAGCTTGGCCATGATGTTTAGGGTATCGGGATGGTCTTCTCCTAGTACCTTCTTGCGATTTTCCATCACCTGCACCATTAAGTCTTCCTCCTTGTTCCACTGGCCTTGACTTTCGTAGATTGAGGCTAAGTTGGCCATGCTGTTTATGGTATCGGGATGGTCCCCTCCTAGTACCTTCTTGCGAGTTTCCATCACCTGCAGTTCTAGTTCTATCATTTCACTCCGTTTGATTACATGCTTTGATGTCAATGTGCTAATGTATGAGCCAGTCAGTGCGTCCCAGAGTTTGACAGTCTTGTCACCCGATGCCGACGCTAGCTGGCGGCCACTGGGTGAGACAGCTATGGAATAGACGGATCCGCTATGGCCCCGAAGCGTCATAACCCCGGCGCCTGTTGGTATATCCCACAGTTTAATAGTGTTATCGCCCGAAGCCGATGCAAGATGTAAGCCATCAGGTAAGACAGCTACGGAATAGACGGATCCGCTATGGCCCTGAAGCGTGACAACACAGGCGCCTGTTGACGTATCCCACAGTTTAATGGTGTTGTCTCCCGAAGCCGATGCAAATTGGAAGCCGTCGGGCAAGAAGGCCACTGAATGGACAATCTCTCCATGTCCCTCGAGAATGCTGATACAGACACCTGCCGACGTGGTCCAGAGTCGAATAGTGTCATCACCTATCGAAGATGCGAGCAGCCTTCCATCAGGCGAAAAAGCGACCGTGTTGACAATAGTGCTTGCGACAGTCGAGTGAGCAGATACAGTGGAGAAATCGGAGCAAATACTTTGGTCACCCTGTGGCTTAGAAGTCTTGTCCTCGTCCCTGTCACCGAAATATCTATTCGTAAGAAAGTAGTCGCTATACTCGGAAAGACTGTCGGCTTTCGGCACGGAGTGATCTGCTTGATCGTAGGGGCACAGTTCGGGCCCTGGGGTTCCCACGTTCCGGTAAAATGCTTCGTTGATCCATTTTTGGAGGTCTTCTGCGTGCTCGGTCTCCCTCGGAAGATTGAAGCCGCCAGGTGGTACGTCCAGGAAATGCTCACTTGGCTTTGGCCATGGAAGAGCCCTAAGAGCGAACTCGTAGGCGTATCGCAAGACGTGGTCGACCAGTTCTGGTGAGTCTTCAGATCCGCACGAAGAGCACAAGGGACAGCATTTTATTCCCATCGTCTGTACAGTAGACCAGGAGAGGAGAGTCAATAGGGAGTTATCTAGGAGCTCTTTCTCATGCTTAGTTAGGAGATGGCTCCCCATGCTGTCCATCGTCGGGTAGTCGTTATCTTGCTCTTCGCAAAAAGGACATTGCCATCGAGGCAGGTGACCTTTTTTGACATGGTTTTCCCATTCGTTTCGCGAACAAAAGAGGAGTTGTGGCGTGGGACAGTTCTCGGCAATGCAGGTGTAAGGGCATAAGTCCTCAATTATATGCTGCCTTGAATACGATATGTTAGACCGGTCTCGGGGAGTTGAACAAGGTTATTGGGTGCCACTTACTTCCACATTTCGGGATTACTGCAGATTTCGACTGATATGGATTGACAGCAGCAAGGACATCTCGTTATCTCTCGGCCTGGTGGGAGGGCGGGAGGTTGTGGGAATTCGGCGTCAGAGGCGATTAAGGTGATTTGTGTCTTCGCTGTCCGTGAAGTGTGCCTCTGAGCCGTTGGAATATATTGTAGAATTCCTTCAGCCGTGGATGCATTGGATAATCCTGATAATGTTGGTGTTGCAGACTTTTTGCCTTCGGCGTTAGAACAAGGCGTTGAATCTTGGGGATCGACAGTGCTTCGTGTTTCGACAGGAGAAGTCTCCTTTCGATACTCTACAGAAAATCTGGATGCAGGAGTTAAGGTCTGCATCTGCGCCCCGTGTTGAGTTCTGGAGCGTTT
Source organism: Periglandula ipomoeae IasaF13 (assembly GCA_000222875.2). Lineage (NCBI taxonomy): Eukaryota > Fungi > Ascomycota > Sordariomycetes > Hypocreales > Clavicipitaceae > Periglandula > Periglandula ipomoeae. The sequence goes on from AFRD01000225.1 coordinate 28,429, forward strand.
CTGCGCGAGTAGAAAGTTGTGCCTTCGCCTGAGGTTCGCTTCGATAAGACGCTTTTGAAGGTCAGATAGTTTGGAAGCATTGACTTCAGAGATGTAGCGCCCGGATTCTGTCCGGTGAAAAAGCCCTTCCTTTGTCGGACGAAGGAGGACTACGCATTCCAGATGCTTTCGGAATTCCTTGTGCTCATCCGGATTGAATGTTCGATCCGCCCTCCGGTTTCGCGATGCCTTTCCAGTACGCCGGATTGCGACCCCAATCAAAGCTAAATTTTTGATTGCAGAATCGAGGTTGTAGATGGCATCGTCGGAATCCGCTCTGTTCTCGGGGATGCCAGCGTAGTAATCCAGGGAGTCGGACAGCATAATAAGAACGTTCTTCACCAACGCAAGATCGTTTGCCCTGCCTTGAAGTCTGGAATCAAGCGAGGCTCCAGGCTTTGCTAAAGCACCAACGCCATCAGCCCATAGCTTGAAATCGGCCAAGCGACACTCTAATGGGCCGATGCTCCTCGGGTTTTGAGCTGCTAAGAGCGAATCGAACTTCGAGATGCAAGCCTCTGTAATTGTCCCAATGGAGCCTGCCATTCGTGCCATGCTGCGTTGTTGCCTTGATGGCAGCAGGAGGGGACCACTGTTTCCCGAGAGCTGGCGAGGTTGAAGCCTGGCAGAACGTTCACTGGTAATCTTGGTAAGACCGGTTCCGCCATAGACTCTTTGACGATTAAGCAAGATTAAACTAGGGAACTCCCGAACGGAACCCGCCTCTAATTTTGCTTCTTCCTCCGGCCCCCAAAGGGACAAAGCGGGGGGCGTGGGTTGGTGGTTTCACGATCTCTCAATAAGCAACAGTTGGTGCGACAAGAGGTGCTCTTCCACTTTATCTTCATATCTCGAAAATATACAACACACCTAGTCAGAAGTGGACATCTCTTTGGAGCGATATGGCCGAAGATGTTTCAGCCCTCCTGGCTATGCACGCTGCAGAGCTCTCCGGACACATATTTAGTGCGCTTGACAACCGTCGCCTTAAGCCTAACGATTCGGTTCGCTATCGTGCAGCGAACGACATAGCCACCAGGCTTCATCTAATAAACGTGTATCTCAGCTCTCTTCCTCCTTGTTGGATTGAACATGATGTCGAGCAGCTTTGCCGCACGATTCTGCATGACCTACAAGAAATTTCTCGGCCTAATAAGAAGGCGATAAGCTCAGGTCTCCAATGGTCGTCTTTTGCGTCTCCATTCAACAAAAATCACCATACAAACCCAGAGGCGTGTCTAGTGGCCTTTTTCAAGGAACAAACGAAACGTGCTCAACTTCTCAACGATGTTTACGACAAACTCATCGACACCTTAAGGGGTAATGATGCATAGGGATTACTTGACTCCGAGCTCCCGGTCTTCGATACCCCGGATGCTTCAGATGACATCAGCGACGGCGTTTTTCGCGCCCTGAAATCAATCGCCGAGTGCGAACCAGCATTACACGAAACTAATGCCACTCTATCAGCCAGCGAAAGAGCTTGCGAAGCGATGCGGCATCCGGTACGGCTGTGTCTGCACGGACTTCACACTGACCAAAAAGTGGCTTCACGCAACATTGTGCTCTTCGTCTCGGCCATGAATATGTCTCTTTGGCAAGAATTCTGCCTGAGGACGTAAGTATATCTCACAATAGTCGACAGCCACATAACAAAAGGTGACGACCATAACGTCAGCCAGCTCTCTATTGCCTAAGCTATCGCTTTCGCCATCCAGCTCAATTAGAGGTAAAACGGCGGTAGCGGCAAATCAGCTGGACCCCGTAAGGGCTTGTTGTCATCTATATCAGCTTCGTGCAGTCTGTATTTTACTAACTGAGTGGTTTAGTCGACCAGACCCTCACGTAGATGATAGAGGGGAGCTGCTCAGTCGGGGAGGCTTTTGCCACATTCTTGAGAGAGAAATCACGGCCCGTCTGTTCCTCTCCTTCAATCCTGGTCGCGGCCTTTTCTTTCTCAACGAAACGCAAGTTCTAAATCAAATCCTCCAAGCCGGGCTAGGAGAATCTCTTGCAAGCGTTCTTTCCCGCTACGAACTCACACCAAAACACAAGGTGATACTCTCATATGCCCTAGCGCGAGCATACTGGCAGTACTACGACACAGAATTGTTGTGGACCAAATGGACGAGCGACACGATCGTATTCATGCCTGAGAAGGGCAGCAGAGAACATGAAGGCCAATTGCCCCTACGTGCCTATCTGTCGTTCCCATTTGGCGCCTCCAGTAACAATACACCAGACATCTTACATGATGACTTGTTAAATCATCGATGTCCTCGGATCTTTGACATAGGCGTAATACTTCTAGAAATCGGTCGATCCAAGCCTTTCAGAACCGGGAAACGTCGGGATATAGTCGCACAGGCGAACCTTAATCACAAGATAGCCACCGATGAGCTGCTCGAACTAGGAGAGACCGACTGGGATGGGTTTACAAATAATAAGAAGTACTTCGACTATGCCGTGAAATTCTGTCTGAACAGTGAGAATTTCATTTCTCCATCAAAGCAATCAAAACCAACTGGGCCAGGTGTAGGTTTACTCGCAAAGGCAGCGGCAGATTCGGACCATCCAGCTAGTATTCTCACGCGGAGAAAGATTTTTTACAAAAACGTGGTCCGGCCACTTGCTTGGCTAGCAAAAAAAGGCTTCAAAGCGCATGCTAGCGAAATCACCTATGTTAACAAAAAGCCAAACCCCTCTTCACGGGAAGCTTTATCCGACACATCAGGGCAATCGAAGCCAGAGGCATTATTTCACAGCGCAATTGTTCCCAAGAACTGGCTTTTGGATCTGAAGAAAATTAATGAGCAGGTGGAGCGCAAACGACGAGAGCATCGTGTCAATGTCCCAGTTCGAGTTGCCATCCTGGATACGGGGCTTGATCGGGGCTTCCCTGCATTTAAGGCCAAAAGCGGATTGACCCAAAACATCATAGAAGAGAGGGACTTTGTCGAGCCTGCCGCACTAACCATGACTGACACCTTTGGCCACGGCACCTTCATGGCGAGACTCATCATGGAGTGCGCTCCCAGTGTCGAAATTCTGGTTGCACGTGTAGCCAAAAATCCGAATGAGCTCGAAAGCAGTCGAGAGAGAATCAAACAGGTGAGCGGATCAATAACGTCGCCCTTGAGGTCCAAAATTGACACCACCCTGATTGTTAAGGCTATCATTTGGGCGGGGCAGGCTGGTAAAGCCGATATCATCTCCATGTCCTTCGGCTTCCCAAGTGACGATCAAGGGATACGCGAAGCCATTGAAACGGTGCAGAAGAAACGAAAGGGAGATATCATCTTCCTCGCCAGTGCCGGGAACTCGCGTACAGATGATGAGAGCTTCCCGGCGCGCCACCCTGATGTCATATTGGTCTACGCAACAAATTGCAACGGAGTCTTTCTGCAATTAAACTCAGGAAGCACCAGTGACGGCGCCGCTGTGCTCGGCACATATGGCGACATTCCAAATTTAATCCGCGAGGAGTTCAGCAGCACATATCAGAAAGTTTGCCAGCCAGGGTCCTCGGTCGCCACAGCAATCATGGCGGGGATCAGCGCCACTTTGCTTGCATACCTCCCTGTCTTGCCTTCGCTGGTCCCTCTTGAAGGCATAGCTGCGATCACATCCAACCGTGCCCTCCAGCATCTTCGGACAGCCAGGGGAATGGAGGCTGTGCTGTATCGGCTTGCGCCAAAGAATCTTGACAATCCGCGGCTCAGGGCCGTGACACCGATGTGGTTCTGGAAGGATAGACCCACTGACTTCCAGCGGCACTCTGCCATTTGCGACACCTTGTGGGACATTGACAGGAGATTCCCGAGAGTGATGTGAACGTGCGAACAGAGGCTCATGAATGTCTTCAAATAAGCTGTTGCTCGGCGGTCATGGGACGGTTCGCGGACAACATCAAGCACAGCAGTACCGATGTTCACTGAACCAAGTCGGCAGAGAGGCGATCGCATCACTAATCCTATCCGTTTCATATTATCTGCATTTGCTAGTACTTAGCGGGTTCAAAGATTTACTAATAGATGACAGCATTTCATGCTTGACGTTCTCTTTTCCTTTGAAACGACGCATGCCATACCTGAAGCATCGATATTTCTTGTTGGAGGTCATTTGAGCTATAAAGCGGAATCTGCTTAATTAAGGTTGGATGACGAGGATGACGGCGATGGTATCTATCTAGTATGGTGATTAAATCCCACGCAGGGTGGCCACGACTGTAGATAAGCATTGTTTTGAAGCAATGCTCACACTGGAAGATAGGTAGTTAATCCTTTTTAGACTGTCTCCGGACTCATATCTCTTTATTCTCTACTGTAACTCTGAAGTCGCCGACAAATTACATCACACTTTGTAACTTTGTCAGTTAAGACGTAGTTATGCCAGCAAATGCAGCTTGCAGCTTTATTGAAGGCACCAGTAGCGACTTCGACAGCCTACGTGACAGGGTTCCCTGAGGTGATCAGCTAATTGGGCTGCGGCAGCATTTACTGGCGCTACGAGGCGGCCTGCATCAGTTAGCTCAGAGACCGAGTCTGCGTATTATAGCACCTCTTTATATCCCGCAAATCACGCCCGGGATAACGTGGACGCTAACTTGGAAGCGGCACAGCCGCAATCACATCACATAAGTCGCACCAAGTCAGCACTCTTCATCCTGTTCAAATAACCCGCCATCTTTTCGTCTCCCCTACGAATCAACACAATGACAAGCAAAACCTGGTTCCTTCCCCCGGATTTCACCTTTCTCCCGGACGGGCAAATCGCCCTCGGCAGGGTTATCCCCGACCCTCGTCGGCCGACCGTCACACTCGCTTCCCTCGCCGATCACCCCGCCATTGAACTACCAGAGACCCAGTCCATTATCGAGAAGAACGTTAGCTTCTCGGCCGAGAGGAGCCGGTCTTTCGGACTTGGGCTTTTCGCCAAGTTCCTCGATCTTATGAGCGCTAGTAGCAAGGCGGATATATCATGGTGGAAGAACAAGTCGTTCAGCACTGTGGATCACGAGGTGCGGACATATAACGGGGCCTTCAACCCAGAAAGCCTGCAAGCAATCGTGGCACTCGACAACGTTAAAAAGCATATCGAAAGCGGGCGCTTTAGCAAGCGCTGTGTTTATATTATCACAGGGCTACGCGTGGTGCAGCAGAGCTTGGAGGTTACGGACGAAAAGGGTGAAAAGACCGCGACTTCCTTTGAGGGTTCGGGACCCGTACCTACTGGCTCTGCACCTGTTGAGCTGGGAGGCAATCTCCATGGACGCATGGAGCATCAGAAAAAGAACAGTTACGAGACAGCTTCGGGCGTTGTGTTCGCCTACCGATTGCACGTGATCCGACCCAAAGATGCAGGTGAGGAGGGGGAGCTGTTTTCGAGTCGAACCGCCTTCTTCAGCGGGGGGGCTGAAGACGAGCAAGCCGAAGAGCTGGAATTCGTCGGTGTAAATGGTACCGCGCTTCGGCAGGACCTAGATTTGCAAGCAGACGGCTTTGAGGAAGAGTTGACTGAGACGGAAGAAAAGGGGTCCTACGTCGTTTTTAACTGCTAAGGAGAAGAGACTTCCAAACCCCTGAGTGTACATAGTCTCAATGTCACCCTTTTCCAAAGCCAAGCTGGTCAGCATGCGGCTATTTTGTAGGAATAGCAGGATGCGGTGTACGGACTAGCTTGCGCGCAGTAGGTTGGACTGTTTAAATTGGACTTGGTCTGCGATACCGAAAGTACGGACACTGCTCATGACGTTGTCGGTTGTAAATGCAAGATAAGAAAGCAAGAGTGTTCCAGAATTTGAGGTCGGGCTACAGCATGGCTTTAGTAGATGGTCGCTCGGATGGCCGAGAATTGATGGCTGCCACCTCTAGGGCCCAACATCGCCTCGTTGGCGTCTTCTTTGTTCAGGGGCTGTCAGTGCGTCGGGAAAATTTGTTTGCTCTGCTGGCCTGGGGGGGGGCAAAGAAGCTTCATCACTGGGGACCTCGGAAATTCGACTCATTGTGTAGGTTTGAAGCGTAATCACATGCCCAATGGCCGAATTTGAATTAAAGAATGTCTGGCAACTGAAGACAACTGGCCATCCAGCCCAGGTAATCCTAACACAACACACGCACTGTTGCTGTTGCTGTTGTGTTGTTAGAAGGGAGGAAAGATTGAGCATTAGTGATTATGAGCCCACGCTTCAGCTGCTCCTCAATAACTAGCAAATATACCTATTATTCTCGCGAAACGATTCAGCATTTCACGAGGAGTGGTGGTTGCATTCGAGAACGTTATACCGTCATATGGCGACAGGCAAACGGCGCACTTCCGAGTAGTGATCTCGCCTAGGGACACAGGTCTCCGCTTAGCCGACAAACAAGCGAGAAAATGTAATGGTTACCAATATGGACTCGCCTAATTGAACACACACAGTGACCGTCCAGTGGTTTGTACAGGACCAAGTGAATCCTTGTCTTGGTATTTGCAACGCAACCAACACCGCTGCTGGCCTCGTGAATTTCTTCCCAGATGCAACATCGTTGTCATCGATTCACAATATGGCTCTCGCGGTACAGTTGGCATTTCAGTCCCTATGAAAGATGCTTTGTATGCCCACATAAGCTCCTCTCATTGGAAATACGTAAAGATTTAAAAGACTGTGACAAAATCTTAGTAAAAGTAATATATTATATACAATATCGTAGCTTTGCCAGAATCAGCGCAAGGCTGATGGATGAAGATTCCAGCGCAGTTGGTTCTAAAAAATAAGTTTGAACTCTACTTTTGGCGCCGAGAGATCTGAAATTGGAAATATGAGAGGTTTAATGCTAATGCGGGAGTCAGGATGCTACTCAAACTCTAATACTCTCAGTTGGTCGTACAGTCCATCTAGCACCAATGGCAAACGGAGAAAAGAAAGATAGATACAGGTGCCACGTCCATACTTCTGCCACCCATCCCTTTTCCACACGAATCTGCCAACGCACTAACCTCTCCATCGACTGACTGCATACGCGTGAGACCAGTGTCTCTAATTAATGGATGGATTTTTCTTGCGTTCCCCCCAGAGACTGTATGATTGTGATATGCTTTGAAATAAGATTTTTACATGCATTACGAGGCGTGTTCGTAATTCAAAGAAGATTTGTGACTGCGGAATTAGTCCTGCCCACGTAGAGTTATCGTAGTAAGCTCTACGACTGCATGAAAGACTTTTCACCTTGTAGTGACCTACTTGAGAAGAAGCTTAAATAAACACAAGCAATATAAGTTGAAAGCTCTCTCCCTTCTAATTCATGAATTTCCCCCTTTTCCTCTCTAGTATCACATAAAAGAAACACCTGAGCAATCGCACACGCACTCGCGCACACAAGCCACTGGGAACCCTCGTCGGAAAGCGACAAGAATCCCTCGACTTACATCATTCACAACCCACAGGTAGTGCTTTTCCCGTCGCAGCCAACGGGGGTTGAAGCTGGTCGAACCTAGTGGCCAAGGGGCGCCTAAAGTATAGCTTCGAAACAAACAAAACCCACTTCACGCAATAACACTACAACCTCAACTAGCAAACAAGCATTGGAAATATGGTTCAGCTCGAAGTTGACCGCTCGCTGCAGCGAACAGCCCGATTGCAGCCGCAATCTTTACCATTACCATGTTTCCTGTCCTTTACGGATCTTCCCTACCGAGTTCGTTACCGCATCTACACCCTCGTTGGGCTTGTCCGCTTTTGCCCCATCAGCTTCAATCAAGAAGGGCCGCGTGCCAAGCATTATCACAGCCAAGATATCCATTTTCGTAATTTTGAATGCTCCTTCAAATTCAGAAAACTCATGAGCAATCACTGGGAACTTTGCGGCGGGACTGCATGTCACTGTAGTTGCCTTCCGCTGCCTGTCTCCCTGTTGCACATCTCTCGTTCCATATCCCAAGAAACCCTGCACATCCTCTACTCACAAAACTCATTCACAATCAGCAGAAGTGATCCATGGGGACTGAGGCCTCTGAGTAACCTGAGCACGGATGCGTTGTCGTGTCTTCGCGTCTTGACTCTCCGCCTGAATGATAGCGAATGCATCTACATGAGTCGATTCCGAGGCTGGGAAAAAAGTTCACAGCGACGACAGCACCACAGTCTGGATGAGTGTCAATGTGGACCCTACGGCATTCATAGTCTCCCTCTTCAGAGCGGAACTCGACAGTATGCGGCAGTTCTGCAGGAATGGCAGGATGTCGTGCGCCGGCTAGCTGCACATAGTCGGTTGGAATCTTTACGTCTGGATTTGGTTTGCGATACCGAAGACCTGGAGGCGGCTCGTGGCGTTGTTGAACAACTCTCGCCCATCAAGAATCTCAAGACTTACTCCATCCGCCTGAGTCAGAGTCCAAATTGGCAACATTTTACCCTCGCCAGACAGACGGCGTGTCGCCTAACGAGCATCTCGTCAGAGACATTGCTGGAGAGCAAGCCTAAGACATACCGTCTTCCGCCAGAGTTACTCTTTCAGATTCTTGAGTATTCTGAACTCATTGCCCCGTTCGACTTGAAATGGTGCCCAAAACGTGGGTTGGTGCCATTCAACTGTTGCAAGACCTGCACAGCAGCACTGTACACTTGCGCCTGTTCGTCTTACCATGGCGCGTACTCACAAAGCTGCACGTGCTGGAGGTTGCCATTGTCAATCTTCCTTGTCAGTCATCAAATCTGCGACATTGCCAAGACGATCTTTTACCAACGAAATCGTTTTATCGTTCTCTTAGAAGGCGACCGAATGCTTCCAAACCGGGAATATCGAAGAGGCATCTCTGCGCTCCCAAACTTGCTCACAAGGCTGCCACCAAATACCGCACCACTTCTTCGCTCAATCTGTATTGCTATCCCGCTTCCTGGTGACATTCTCGATGTCGCAAAGCACACTTCATTACTAGCAGAGTGGGACGAAGTCATCAGACTTCTTGCCGCCTCATGTAATATAAGAAAGCTTAGGTTAACCCTCTTCATCAGCCAATTCCGATTCGGACCTTCACCAAGGCTGTCATATCGACCTTTAACAGCACGGTTGGGGAAGCTACAGGGCCTTCAAGATTTGTTCATCTATTTCCAACGGCTGACTCGTACTACAGTCGACGAAATGGTCCGGTACTCCGCTATGCTGGAAAAAGAGGTGCTAGGTCCTGGGTATGACTCAGAAGCTAGAGGTAAATGGAGCCATCTGCCTCAACTATGGTACAATGGCATAAGTAGAAACAGCCCTGTCTTTGAAGCAGACTGCCGAAAGACTTTGCCAGAACTAAATTTTGAGGATCCATCTAGACGACTGCCGCAACTTAGGTCTTATCCGTTTGCATGAAAACAGTACTCAATTTCAAGATCTGACCGTTCTTACTCTGTTTCTTGGAATCTTTGTTATGAATCGTTTAGGATAAAGAACGAATGGTTCAGTAGTATAACAACAGCAATTTTATCGGGAGTTAATGGCGAGGGAAAAAACATGAAACGTTATAATTAGTTTCCGAGCTATTTAATAATCATCTCTTTTAGGTCCAGAATAAGCACATTGAAGAGCTTGTCAATTCTTTTCGATTCTCTGTTGTCGCACCTCCCATCCGTCTTCCGTAGTATTGGCGCTGCTCATGGCAGTCGCTGAAGACATTCAAAGTTCGAAACAGACATTCGACCGCGAAAATGAAAGCCATTCTCTTCATTTCAAGGCCTCCGTCATCGCTGTCGTCAACTATCAGCCCTGGCAGCAGGGGTCCGGCCACAGACAGGGATAATGCACGTCATCTTGGCGATCGTGTGGCAGCCACTTCAGTTCCTCGCGGGCACTAACCATGCAGTCCATCAAGTTTTCAACGGTTTTGGCGCACTTTTTGCAGGGTCTTTGCAGGGCCCAAACAGGATATTGACACTCCATATGTGGCAACACCTTTCTCGTTAATGATCCATAAGGTAATCAAAGATAGGCTATGATGTGACAACATGGACTGCACCGTCTGTATAAAGCAGATAATTCTCCTGTGGTAAAAAGAAATCAGGGTTGTCTTATTTTAACAACACAAAATCGCACCGAAAGAGTCAAGACATGATGCCCGGCCGACGGAGTGGCACGTACGGCCACGGCCACGACTACGACTACGACTATGGAACACGGCGCTCATCGAATCGGTCGCAACAACATCCGCCCTCTTATACATCAAGTCGCAGACAGTACCCCACAAGCTCCAGACCTGAATACTCCCATTCTAGTCACGGGACAGGATACTACGATAGGGCATCCCGAAATCACCAAACCTCCCAAAGGGACAGCCGTACATACGGCAGTCACATCGATCGAAGTCGAGAATACAATCGGGATAGAGACTACACTCGACACCGAGGCCGATCACCGCCGCGTAGAGAAAATCGGTCACAGGAAAAGACTCGTTCAAAAAAGCAGCGTAGCCAAAGCTCCTGCGGCGTGGGTAACCAGCAATTCGCCCAAGTCGCAACGGCAGCATTAGTATCTGGTCTGTCGGAGGCTGTAAGATCGCGACATAGCCCGGACCAGTCTAAGCGCGCTGTCAGAGCAGCAGTTGGTACAGCCGCCGTGAACACATTGGTAGGCAAGGAGAACAGAGGAAAGGGCGGGTAAGGATTTACAAAAAGCGCTCTGGGTGGCATGTTGATAAACCGGCTGGCGGGCGGTCACGCAAGATACTGAGAGTTAACGGCGGTGTGCTGAACACGATGGAGTTGCGAGGGCCAGTGAAGTGTATCTATAATTCGGAGGCAGATTGTTGCGGGTTGGACCACGTGCTAATTTACTGCACGATAAAGAAGTGACAAAATATTTCGCAATGTACGATACATGATGCCGACAAAATCTCCTCTCAAACCCCTAATGGATGGAAGGGGCCTAGTACTGTTTGTGTCTATTGCAACCCTTCATCTTACAAGCAACCTTGTCGCTTCACTATGCACGTCTTTGCAATCCTTGCATTGGGGACACGGGCAAGCTTGCAATTGAGATACAATTCACTTTCATGTACAATGCGCATCATGTATAAGGAAAGTATAACACTGTCGCATCGTCACATAGCTCAGTGAGTTGTAGCGAGAAAACTTAACATAGAAACTGTTCATATTGTACACCTATTCGCACGCTCTATCATTTACACAGGAAAGCTCATATCCTCCAGTATCCTCCAGATTTCGTCCCTGATAGGGGATCTTAGTCCCAGCGCTCGACCTTCTTATATGCCTTGTGAGGCTCGTCAACGGCGCGCTTGTTCAGGAATGAGCGCTTGGTCATGGTCTGCTTGTTGTCATCGAGGTCCACGCAGCCTTCCACATTCTTGGCAGAGCACAACGGCCGGAGAGTCTTGGTGCCCATGTCGCAGAACATGTCGTCGGGGCTGATGAAATCAGGGCCCCAGGAGGTGTCGGAGGTGTACATGTTCTCGGCTCTGTGGCTCGTAACGTTTGACACAACCAGGCTGTTCTCCATCCATTGAAGAGAGGACGGTTGGATCGACGCTGTGGTTTGTCTGTGGAAAAATGTTAGCCTATGCTTGCAGAAATGTGTTACAAGCTTGTGCAAGAGACGCACCATTGATTGGACCATTGTCGGGACCCCATTTGGTGTAGTCGCATGCCTTGGGCTTGTCCTTTGTCTCAACAACCTTGTCGGAGCCATAACCGGGAGTGTAGAACTTCATAGCAGCGCTGGGGACGCCCTTGCTGTGGTCCGCGTCAAGCCAGGTGCATCTGGGGATGTAGTCCTTCTTCTGTTCCTTGTCTTCGAAGCCAGCCTTCTCGTGCTGCTCGTACCAGTTCTGACCGCAGTGGTAACCGATGTCGCCGGTCCAAGCACCGCCCTTGGTCTCATCGTACATCTTGACCGTGATCCAAGCAATGCACACGGCGTCCTTGTCTGCAGCGACACCGACGTACTCGGCTCGAGTGCCGGGAGAGTAAGAGTCAATAATGAAGTCCTTGGTGCCTCCAGTCTTCAGGTGGCCGCCCTTGGATTTGCCAAGGTAGTTGTTGTCTGTGTCCCAAGCGTACACCGCCGCAATGTCTCCGTCCTGAAAGTCATTGTGAGTATTCATCTTGATACAACTCTAAAAGTATTATCTTACCATTCCAGGGTTGTTGTCGTCCGGCAATCCCGCCTTGACGCGAATAGAAGCGCCCTTAGGAGGGTCTGCGGGAATCTTGTTTGAGATGAAGCCAATGATTCCGATGGCGGTACCGACGATGCCGATGGCATCAACTACTCCGACTGCCATGGTGAGGGTATGATTTTAGAAGAAAAGCTTAAAAAGTGATGTTTTGGTTCTTGGAAGTGTTTGCAGGCTGGTCTGAGTTGTTTGAGAAACTGTTTGACAATGGGTTGACCAACTCTTTATATACTCGGAACATGGATGCAGAGTATCACGATCATACACAGCATACCCGTGCATTATGCGTTCATGACAAGATCTTTCTCAAACTCATGACAACTTAACTTTGTCAGACTCCCTGAATCATGCAGCCAACGGCCTATTCCATGAAAATCACAGTGATGATTCTATCTGTAAACGATCGTGAAGGATTCTATTTTTGATCCTTCTCGAACCGTCAAGATTAACGAGTCTCTCGCTAATCAGACCCACGCGTAAGATCTAGTCAAATTAAAGCAACTGAAAAGGCTCATCTACAATTCTAATAGCACAAAAGACGTCATTCTCACCCGGATCGACGATGCGGGTGGAAGATGAGGTAAGCCGCTCGTGAACCATGAAGGCTTACAACTCCCAGAATTGGGAACTCTCATTGGCCGGCACCGTCGTCATTCTGTCAGACAGGGTGAGAATCCCGAGCATAGATCGTCAAATGCCGCCGATCTACGCAGATTTCGTCTTATTCCCGCCATGACCCTGCGTCAGAACTGGAAGGGAGTCGCGGTTGCTGCCTGCTTGCCAGGATGGTCAGCACTAGTACCTCTTCAAGATGCAGCCTCGAGACTTTTTTTTACTCTTATGTTTATTCTAAAGTCAAGTCTAAACATGATTGTTTTTGTGCTTGTGTAAATGCTTCAATTGGAGTGACGTATCTGTGCTTACTCGCATAAGCGGCAACTTCTAATTTGAGAGTGGACGATCGTCGCAGGAACACTTTGACGATCTTGGCAGCCCATGAGCGATGCGACCGCAAATCTACAACAAAGACATAAATAAAGGCCATTAAATTCCCCGTGTTCCTGGATCTGCGACCCATATTTTTTTTTCTCAATTCAATTGTCTCAGTATTCTATCTGAAACTCAAGAAAACAAAGCATTCATCATGAAGGTCCAGTTCGTTCTCGCTTGTCTCAGCGCAGTGACGGTGCTCGCGGCGCCGAACTTGGAGACTCGACAGAACGACGCGCCAAAGTGCAAGGACGGCAAAGAAGGCCCCAACGATGGCTTCCGCACCTGTAAGGAAATTTTTTCTCGCCGTAGGAGGGGATACCCAAACTGACAGATTCCGTACAACCAAGGACTGCAAAGCCAACTGCTACTTGAGAGAAAACGCAGATGGCGACAACAAGAACGGCGTCTGCGTTGGCGCCTGCAGAAACGTTGGCCATCCTGCACCCATTTTCCAGTGCTTTGGTAAGTGAATATGCTTGGTCGGCCTGAGAAGTGACTACTAACGGCGGTCTTGCAGGCAAAGCTGCGAAATAGAGGCGGTACAACATAGGAAGGGAGATGCATCTTGGAGAGCTGGAATATGCGGCATTAGCTAGTTGTCACTGTAAATTTGCTCAGTTGTGTATATTACAGACTGTAATCCACTGCACATTGTGTACTGTACAGCCTCGTCTGTGATTCCGCTATCAAAATGCCAAATCTGGGGCATATAACGCCTGCGCATTAAATCTTATCGAGAACATTAGGCTGAAGCATGTCTTGTGGCGCCATAATTCCCGCGTTAGTGCGCGATCGTCCGCTCGCTCAGCCAACGTGGTGGCGGCCAGTGTCAGATTGCGGGGGCAGGCCCTAAAAATATAAGCTTCCTTTGACGCCTAAGTGGCACGAGGCGAGCACTGGGTTCATTATAGGAATTGATGTGCATTGCGGTTGTTGGTTACCTGTGCGGATGCAGAGACCATGTAAGCACTATGTCGCGCGAGCCCGCCGATCATGACGTAGGACTTGTTCCATATTCTGAGACACGATCCCTCGTGTCACTGTTCATTGTATTAATATTCTAGCCTCGCTTCGATCAAAAATAGTTTTCTATCAATTGATCACAATTGAACTCTAACGAAATCGATCGCATCGCAAAGAAGAATAACCAGCACAATGATGTTCCGACAGCTTTCTTTGCTTTCACTATTACTACCTGCAATCGTAGCTGATGAAGTGCCCGGGTAAGTGGTTTGCGCGGAAATCGCTTATTACCAATCCAAAGTTTTTTCCTAAGAAGCTAATACGGAGGGCACTGTTCCATTGCGGCAGAAACGGCAATCTAACAGTCGCATTCTTCGCCGACGGCCAAGATGCCTCCTGCCAGGCCAACGACATCTCAAAAGGCCTGGTCCTCACGACAGACAGCATCCCCAACACATACACCTGCTTCAACCTAAGCGACATATTTTCAGTCCAACAACACGGGCTTCACGAAAAACGTCCAGACCATCTACGATAGCCATCACAAGCCAATTGAGCCGAACGGCATCTACTGGTTGCTGCACAACAAGGATCTGTACGACGCAAAGGCGAATTACAGCCGCGTCTGGTATCAGCAGGTCAATGCGACCGGTAAGACCGGGGAAGGGCAGCAAGCTATCTGGAACTTCAAAGTGTTTCCCTTTGCCGACTGCAGGGACGTTGGCGGGGATGACAAACCGTACAATGAGTGGCCGTGGTTCGAGAATACTTGTCAGACGGGCGCAAACGGGACCTGTCGCTCAATCAATCACCCAGTGCTGAGTTTCTCTATCGCTTCGGCGGAAGAGAGGGTCAGGTCTCTGGGGAAGTGCTCGACGTGGGCATTCCGAGGCGATGCGGCAAGCAGCCGGGGAGCGTCTAGCTGGGTGGCGCTTTGGGCGAGTTTGCTCGCTGCGTTTTTTTTGTTGTAATTATTCTCGATACCCGTGCACTGTTTAAGCGTAGCGTTGCGATACTTTTAACAAAGAGATCAAGTTATCAATGTGGCGAGTCTTTGTGCGCAGGTGTTGATTAATGCACTCATTTGCGACCACGCTTTTTTTCGTAACTAAATTGAGGCGCGGAATTGCTGTCACAGCGATGTACAGAGTAATAGTTACCCATGTATGATCATAAATGCTCCTCGGAAGGGCGCTGAAGACAGGTTGGGAAAGAGGACTTCATCGACTGATTGCCAATGTATGAGAAATTGTAGCTTGGCCATTGTGTAAGTAGCAGAACATGGTGAAACGAGATGTGTCAGCCAAGTACGCAAGATCGGTCCTTCCAGGTGTAGAGAAACGCTGGGGGCCGTACTGGTGCTGCGATTCAGCGTGTCGGTCAGCGTCGTCGGCTCGATGTCGGATGATGGTGGTCATATCTTTCATTCCACCCTTGCGTGCTCTGTTCGGCAGCAGCGCTTGGCTTCGTAGGAAATTTAATTTCATCCTTCTATTCTGTATTCTGAACCATTGCATGTTTCGGCCGCTCCTTTGTAGATGCTCGGCGGCAAGAAAGCATCGGCGCATCGAGCGCTGGTATCCTGCACCCCTCGTTCCTGATCAAGTACCTCGCATGTATTACATGCAGCTCGGTACCAAAGAATAATTCACTCGGTAAACTTTATACTTTTTACTCGAAAGTCGACGACACAGTGCGCAATTATACTGTGCCGCTTGTCGCAGCTTACGAGAGTAGTGTTCTATTGAATATGCAGTCGATGTGTTGGACGACGCCCAACACCCACCCAGCAGCTACATCCTGTCCTTCTCTGTGTACTCTCCCGGTGAGACTCGGTCGCTCCTCAGTGTTGTTTGCGACAATAGCAGATTATACATCTCAAGTCAGCAGCATGGTCTCTATAATATGCAAATTCCTCGCGGCCGTGGTCATCCTTGCTTGCACCACGGCAGGCATCCAAAACGTCCTCAGCGCAGACCGACTACCAACAGACTGGATCGCGCCATTGACGTCGCATACTCAGCAATCGGTAAACCACAAGCGACAGGGCCATCCAATCGTGGCAGGTCAGTATGCACTGAAGCAGCAAGATGAAAGCATCTGCGCCGGCAAAGGCGAGAAGCAATGGAGCGGCACAATTGACGTTACCGACGAGCGGCGCCTCTTCTTCTGGTTCGCCAACAGTCGCCATGACCCAGAGAACGATCCATCATCATATGGATCAACGGCGGTCCCGGCGCGTCATCCATGATCGGCCTTCTCACCGAGACGGGCCCGTGTACGCTTGAGTTCGGCAAGAATATTACCAAGCCGAATGAGTGGTCGTGGAACAGAAACGCATCCCTGTTGTTCATCGACCAACCCGCAGGCGCTGGGCTGTCGACATTATCACCGGGTGCTCCTTTGCCAAGCTCGGACGAGGACGGCGCAGAAGACTTCCAGGTGTTTCTGAACATCTTCTTCAGCAAAGTCTTTCCCGCGAAGGCGAATCTGCTGATCCATTTCGCCTCCGAGTTGTATGGCGGCCACTATGCGCCTACATACTTGCAGCATATCATTGAGTCTCGCTGGCTTAAGGCAACAGGCGCTTTTAAGGGCAATATCACGTCGATGATCTTTGTCAGTCCCCTAGTAGATATCGGCGCATCTTCCTTGGGGACGTATGAACTGCTCTGTGTGAATCCCAAGAACAAGGGGATCTATAACGAATCGACTTGTAATCATTTGCGCGAGACTTACTCGAAGTGCTGGACGGCTCGTGAGCATTGCATTGTGAGCCAGGACCGAGATGTATGCAAGTCCATGATGACGTTCTGTATGGAGAACATGCAGTCGCAATATAAGGGATATCTGGCAGATAGTGAGTCGTTCCCTTGTGATTCTGGTCATGAAACCCCTGTTTGTATTAGTTGGAAGCTGGTCAGTCCAGGTAATGAAGCAGTGCGTTTGGTCCTTCTAACATTATTATCTGTCTAGTAAAACACAAGGGTGAATGCCCAGACCAACGGACCTGTGACAATGGGTTCGGTAACGTCACCCAGTACCTCAACCAGCCACATGTGCTGTCAGTGCTAGGATTCCCTGACGATTTCAGGTTTCGGGACGTAAATCACGACATGTTCAACGCGTACATGGAAGACGGCTCCGTTGCAAAGTCCATGTCAGAAGAGCTGCGCTCTGTATTGGATGCCTATCGGTGGCCTGGCGACCTGGGGGATTTCCGGGTACTGGTTGTTGGCGGTCACAACGATTTCGCATGCAATGTGCCTGGGAATAAACTGACTTTTGACACACTTCCATGGAGCGGATTCGCTGACTATCGTCTTCAGTCGTGGTCGCCTCTGCCAGACACCGTGGGAAAAACTGGTGAGTGGAAGGGTGTCAAAGATGGGCGTCTCGTGTTTGTGGCCGTAGATAATGCCGCACACATGGTTCCTAGTTATCAGCCCGAGGCGAGCTATCGCATCCTTGAAAAATGACTCAACGATTGTTGGCAGGGTTAGGGCTCTCCCAGGCTTGGGAAAGCTACATGTCTGTAGGAATATCTTTCAGACCAGTCACGCAATTAAAGATCATTTCCTTGCGGCCCGGTGCTAGCCAAAAACGAACACTTCTGGTCGAAAGTCTATCCGAGGTGGCTGAAGTCAGCCAGTTATTCGACTTGACAACCTCCTTGATGTTCTCTGACTGGCAGAAACTGTACCAGGTGCTGCCACAAATCGTGCCTGAGCCAGTTCGTTCAAACATCGATTCAAAGAATACTGAAGCCCCTCCCTGGTTTTGTCGGCGAGTCAGCCATTCTTGTATTCCCATTTCCCCAAATCCTTGGAATCTTTGTGGTCATCAGGCAGCTGCTCCATGTTCATTTGCGTATAGCTCTCGACAAGGTTCTTCAGAACGTGTGAATCTAGGTCCTCTCTGTTCTTCACCACACTCACGGGCCAGTAACTCCGAACAGCTTGCACAAGGTCTTGCTGGGCATCAATCTCATCATCATCAACGTGGACTGCTTTCTTCAGCAGCGCGACTTCTGACTGGCGCATCCGTCCGCGGATGACGCGGAACAGTGCCTTGGCCAAATAATGGTTCTTGCGTTGATCATAGAGCCCCTTTGCAGCAAGTATGAGCATGGATCGCAAGGTCTCCAATTGGCCTAGAGGCATGTTTTCATGAATCGCTTCGACGCTCTCCGAGGCTGCAAGCATCAGTGGGATGACAATGAACAGATCCATCGCACCGAAGCCATGACGAAGATAATACAGCCGGACAAGTGTTTGCAAGTACTTTCGTGCCTCAATGACAGTTTTCTCGGGGTTTGGTTCCTGATTAGCTGCTGTTCGAAGCAGAGGATCGAATATGCTAAGTATAAGATGATAGTAGTAAATGCTTGACTCATTCTTAGCATCCACTATGTTTACTACTAGAGACAGGAGCTTGGACACTGGAGACCCTGGTATCAGCGAACTTACTGTAATTGAATATGTCCTGGTAAGACAATCGCTCTGGGCTGTAGCGGTCCTGGCAGGGCAGCGAACCAATGGCTTAAGCGAGCATGAAGCACGTTAGCGTCTTCGAGGGATAGTCCTTGTGAGCCCGAATAGGCCGCGTGGCAGAATTGATTCATGATGATGCGAAAAAGACTTCTTGATCGGAAGATGTGGCCGAAGTAGGAGGGCGCGAGGACATTGCTGAGCGGATATTTGAGCCATATCTCACCGTACCAGTATACGTCTTTTTCAGGGTCTGGAAGCGGCCACTCGGAAGGCTTGGTGAGCAATGGAGCAGTCATGAAAGAGAAGGCAGTGAGGCTAGAGGTTGGTTTCGTCAGCAATCTGCATGAGCAACGAACTTCAGTTCCCGAGAGAGCCACCCACGTTTCCCAGTTGTACAGTGTCCATGCGGTAAACGCTTTTCCATTACGGGTCCTCTCCCCTCCGTGTCCTGTACTCTCGCGATGGAAGAGGTGCATTTGGTTAGCAAGCGAGACAGCCTGAATCCGATACGCTTGGCCAACCTCATCCAGACCACTCAAATTGTAAATGACGCTGAAAATTATGCCGGCTTGAATCGTTGTGATTCTGGGCAAGCTGGATTCCAGTTCCCAAATACGTCTTGCCTCGGCAAGGAATCGGTATAGTAACGTGTCCGGGTTCCAGTATTCGGCACGTTGCGAGAAGCCGTGGTAGCATACCTAAAATAATATGAGCCTGGAGCTGTACTTCCAAGGGCATCATGACGACATACACAAGTATAAGCCAGAAGAACATTGACAAGTAACGGCGAGCAGAAGTCTTCCCGCTGCGCAGCCAGATCTTCTAAGAAGTAATCTTTGTGAAAGGCGGAGGTGAACTGGTATTCGCAGCGGAAGAACACTCCAAGAAGGTCTCGCATCAGTGCATCGTCGGCACAGACAGTTGTCCATAACGAACATCGCACATCCGATAAGCGCGGGTCCACCACCTCGGCCGCATGAAACGGCTTCAGATAGATGGTCTGATATTGTTCGGCGGTCATGCTGCCGGCTGTTTTGGTGGCAATGCTATTTGAATGGTTGTCATTCTGAGCTTTCGGGTACAACGAGGCAGCCTCGTAGATGAGTGAGTCAAGATAGGGGTTGTTTGGCACATCGATTTCCGGGAACTCTAGAAACTCATAGCGCATTCTAGTTTCGGGATGAACAGCCATCTGAACCAAAATGCCACCTGCCTTGATATGGTTCAGGATCGTGCCAATATCAGTTCCGCTTCGGACTCTGTGCAACACTTCCTGGGCTTCGGGCTCTGGTAGGTTCCTCAGTAGCTCGAATAGTTCTTTGTAGAGCGTTTCTTGGTTCTGCAGCTCGCGATAGTTTCGTTTTAGCGCTTGTGACTTTGTCTCTCCCGGGTTTGTGGTATAAAGGCAGGGAATACGCCTTCGGACGCAACGTCTACAGGCAGGGCGCTCGCCCGTACACTGTCAGGGTTGGCCAGGTTAATAGTGGCTCAAGATGGCACCGGATGAGCTATCAGGAACGGCTTACCTTGACTTTTTGTTTTCGACACGTGTTGCAAGCAGCCGCCACGGCTCTCTGCTCATCGGAAGCTGGGGATTGAGGCAGCAGGTTTCGCCGTCTGGCAGCCATCGCAGGCAGCAGAGGCCGGAGCGGCCGCGCACTGCCTGGTGTTGAAGGCTCGGACATGACGAGCTGCTGCTGAGGGAATAGGAGATGACAGGCCCGTTTTTGCTACACATCCACATCGAGGCTCGACGTCACATTTGGTGTTCGCTGGTCATCCCCAAGCTGCAGCTGAGAAAGAAGAAGACGACCAGTTGACATGGCAGGGAGGACAGCAGGTCGGTTCAATGCAGGTCCAGCTCCAGGTCCAGCTCAGCTCTGGCCATAAAATCAAGTGTCTGGTGTCTGGTGCTCAAGCTGACTGGACCAGTCTGGTCAATGATAATGACCATACCAGACAGCTCCCAGCCAGTCTGGGCCCCGCCGCCAGCTGATGACGGGCGCGCTCTTCAGGGTCTACAGCGTCCGCGGGGTCCAGGCCAGCGCCTCGTCCAACGCCTCGTCTCTAATTATCGGCGCCAGCCCCGACCTGAATCCAATCACGACTGGATCATTCCCCTTTCCCAGCTATCGTGTCTTGTACCGGACAATTTCCAACCAACCAGATTCCATTCGAGACACTTCCAAGCCGTCCCGAGGCTTGCTTTCCGAGATGCAAGGCTTCACTGCTGCGTTCGCGAAGTGCCAACTCTTCGGTTGAAACCAGACAGTCTCTCCGCCCCTCCGCCCTTACAAACCATCACCAGGCAAATCCTCTGAGCTCTTCGAGCCGCCTTTGCGAAGCTCTGTGACAGGTCATCAACCACGGTAGATGCGCAAGTATTTGTGGCGTTGCGGACTTGGTCTCGATGTCCTTGGGTGAAACTTTCTAGGTCACTTTTCTTCTCCATCTTCAACTTTCTTTTTCTGTCTCTTTCGTCGGTATATCCATGGATCAAAATGAATTGTGGACGCCTTGGGAGTACCGCTGCCAGACTGGTGGGAAGTTGATAGATACGCAACGCCCTGAGCCCAGATTACACGAGCTTCACAAGAGAGGACTGTCACGATCGTCGTTGCGAGGGAGGTCCTGCCTGCTTAACCGAGAATTGAGCACTTCTCATACGTTGACCCATCGTCTCAGCATAAGGGCACGATACCCATGTGGCGCCTCAAGCGACACCGACCAAGACTGCCGAAAGGAATGCCACCTATTTCACATACCGGTACCGCTCACGAAGGTGGATGCTTTTTCTTTTGAGCACGGTGCTCTTCGAAGATGTCTTGGACAAACAAAAGTCCGCTCCCGCACTCGCGCAACTTCAGTGCCCTTCGAGCATTATCCAGCTATTTCGTATTAGGCCACAAGATATAAATTGTCCCGCGCCAATGTTGGGCCTCGCAATGATTCCAATAGGCGGCAGATTCCCAGTCGATTCGAGAGTCACAGGGATAAGTTGCACCTTTCGGACTTGTCTGTGCAGACGGGGCCATTCTATCGGGCTCGAGGCGACTTGGACACGAACCACGCTGGATTCAAAGTCCCGGGGTTTTTAGATTGGAAAAATTTATTACTTGGATAAATGGACGAGACGTCTGCACCAGGTTTTAATATGGATGTAAGCGGCCTTGTTGTCGGGACGGCATCCCGACTCGGGAACCACCTTTTGGCATAGCGTGGCACTTCTTCGATTGCCGCCCAAGGTACCGAACACGGCTTCCTGGCCAGCAAGACTCATGTAAGCCCATAAGAAGAAGTTACACTCGTCATATTCAAGCAACTCCCGATTCCCATTATGAGGACTAGGCCTAATCGCAGTCATACCTGCCTACACAACTCGACATCCAGCTGCGCAAAGGCCGGCCATTTGAATGCCCGGCACCGACGTAACCCAACGTTCAGTCCTTAGTAGGATTTGTGCCATGTCCTTATAACGGGGCCGTAAGCGATCCTGCAATCTAGGAATTAATATCTGCCTCTAACCAGACAGCTGGTATACATGACGTGTGAACCATTATCTTCAGGGGCTTGCATGGCTCTCCGCTCTCTGTTCCCCTGAGATGAAGCCGCTTTAATTATATCTCATATAAAAAATCAGATGAACGAGAGGTAAAACCAGGGTCGATGTACTGTTATTCTGGGTCTGTCACCAACATGGACATGTGTTTGCAGCAGATGAACTTTCGCCTTGGCTGCAGGGTTGTAATCACCAACGCATAATTGGTTCTATGTAATCGTCGGTTTCGTTTCATGTCCTACAGAAGAACATGTTCCTTGTCAAGTCGGCCTATGGACGACGATCATTGAGTTCCATGTTGAAACATGCGGCCAATGCCAACCTCCACATCCACCAACAGGTATAGAATCCTTCGCTATCGGTTTCCCAGCCGGTAAGCGAAATATGAAACACATGGTGCCAGGTTCTTTGGTAGAGCCAACTCTGAACTTTTTGGAGAGTGATAAGTATAAAACACATTCGTTTGCCAGGTGCAATCGTCCTAGACATACAGCGCGAACACAAAAAAAAAGCAGACATCCATTTCTATACACTCGTTTTCATATTCTCTTCTCTTCTTACATTTTGAACTTTGTTTCGACATCTTCACTTTTCAACACGCAGGTCTATCTTCAAAGATGCATTTCTCCGACTTAGTTCGATTCAGCGTTTTCGCTGCCGCCCCTTCAATGGCGAAAGTGATGACCGCAAAACGTCCTTCAGGTTTCTTCGTCGGACCTCAGAGCGGAATTGGCTCTTGGTTCGGCGCTTACGATCCACCTATGAACGGGAAAGGCTTTTGCGGCCCGTACACCGATGACGACCCTGTCTTTGCCGTTGTAAATTTCTCCTCCACCGACTTGAAGGGCTGGCGTTCTGCAAATATCGCCCTTCACTCACGCGTTGTGTTTGTGCTCACAAACTCTGTACATCATCTAGGATCTCCGGGCCATGGGGGGTCAAACGTACTACACGAACCCTGAAGCATGGAAGAAGGCCGTAAAGGAGTACTGCGGATGAGAGGCCAAAGTCACCGACCCTACCACGGGTAGAAGCAAGTTGCTGTACCTCTACGATGCATTTGACCCTCAATATGTTAAAGTAAGTAGCTATTCCTTTTTGCTCCTTTTCCCGCCATGTTCAGCACCCGAGCTAATGGTACACCCGACTTGCAGTCATCGTCCTCCATTGACATCATGAAAGCGGCCTTCAATGAGCTTCACGGAGACCCCAACGGGGATCACAAGGTCGTCATCAAGAATGTGCAGTGGGAGTTCACGGGCAAGATCAACACCCGATATGCCGGCAAGGGGGCCAACTGGGAAGAAAAGCCCGAGCCATCGAACTCGGCACCAGCATCGGAACCCACGACGCATACCACAAAGCACCACAAGACAACTCACTCAGCTGCGGCATCAGAGCCCACAACTTATTCTGCTCCTGCGCCAACGCACACTACCCGTACCACGAAGCACCACAAGCCAACTCACTCTGCTCGAGCGCCGCTGTCAACTACTTCTACCACTGAAGCAGACGAGCCCGGCTATGGTGCTGCGACTACTATGCCTACTTTGACGACCAGAACGACGTTTGTGACTTCAAAGTCTAGAAAGCACAAGACTTCGACCGCCACCAGGCCATCGGTGACCCCATACTGGTATTCGAGCAACTCGACAACGGCTGCAGCGGCCACGACTGCGCCTACTTGGACCAAAAAGCCCAAGAGCCCTTGCTTTATCTGAACGGCATCACCATGAGACTTGGAAACCTGGTCACTGGTCGACCAGTCGAACAAGGAATGGGATGATTTGCAATATCTTCATAAAATAGCTAGCTCAGGAGCTGGTATTCTTCATATTTATTTTGCCCTCGATCAGCTGATGTACATGTTGTGGCTCTAGCCCAAGGCTGTGGCTGAGACTGGGCGTTCTCTTTTTCCATTCTCGTCATATAGAATTGTCGACCTGGCGTTGAATATTCAATTTGACCAAGACCTTATCAGAGGTTCTGTTTGTATTACGCAAACGTAGTGATGATTTGTCATTTGCTAGCCGGCAGCGTGAATGTGGTCCTCGTAGCCTTGTCGTTTTTCCACTTCGAAAGTGATTGACGAAACTGGTATAATAAGTACAAGACAGAACCGCTAATTCCGTGATGCGACGGGTTACCAACTTTTAAGATCGATGATCCAAATTTTCAGACTAGACAAACAAAGAGCCAGCCCCACGATGCACCATTTCAACGACATCATTTAGCCGCCATTTTAAGCGGCAGCAGTGGTTCGATCATGCTTGCTAAGAACGTAGTCATCCCCGCGCGGCACTTATCCACTCCGGATATTAAACACAAGTGGGGGAGAGTAAAAAGTGCCGATGAGAATGCCACTGGTTCTTTCTTTGCTGATCATTAGTAACGCTGGGGATCAACGGACGAAACTCTTCAAGTGGAAGATTTCTTCCAAACCATTGGTTAGACATGTCTTGCCCCCATATTCAGCTGAGGCTCAACACAAATGTTGACGAAACGCACGGATGCGATCAACTTGGTGGCTTATACCAAGCTCTTGTCTTCCCGCTCCCGTCCGTCCCCGATATGCCCGTATCTCCTCACTTTGGCAAAACATCCGCAACAACAGACAGGAATTTGGATAGACGGACGAAAAGGCAGCTTCAGCCCTTGCAATTGTATGCCCGATGCTCTGCAGGACTCCCGGTCGACATTACCAATGAGATGCTCCCAATTTCGGCAGGCCCCAACTAACATCATTCAACGGTCGAAATATGCACTCTGAACCGAGACCGGCAGTTAGCAATTAAGCATGAGGAGGTCAAAAAGAGATGGCCCCCGACGACATTGGCCGTTGGATCGTGCTGCTCCGGTGCAGCTAGCCCTACTCCTCAATGTTTTTCTCGATTCGAGCTCTGGCGCTGCTGGCGACGGCCAGCCTGGCAGATGCCACATCGACGCTGTTCACGGGAGGCACAATCGTTGCATTCAACAGCACAAAGGAGTCAATTGAGGTGATTTGAAATGGCACAGTGCTCGTCAGTGACGACCGCATTGTCGCGGTGGCAGCAGCCGGTGAACATGTCACCAGCCCCAAGAACACCACACGAATCGACATCACGGGCC